>JAYMFT010046376.1:0-15413 GCA_038088735.1 Panulirus argus | reverse complement strand
ATATATCACACAGCCACATTTCAAATTGTTTTTTCTGTGTAGAAATAATTTCTCTGAGTTGCCTACCATCATAAGAGCTGGGAGCTGCAGATCGAGAGACAAATATGTCACTTACCTCCAATTCATTTATCGTATTTCTGTTTGATATTAAATGAATTTCATAAGAGTTGAATCATATGAATTCCCATTTTAATTCGGATGCATTTCTGTACAAGAACACTCTACAGTTTTCTAAAGAATAGCAGCAAATAACTAGTAAAATATATCTTTCGTTATTCACACTAGTGCTATAGCTATTTGGACCCGAATATTCTTGCCGGAGACACATTAACTTGGAATGAAGGAAATTGAACAGAAATATTTAGTGACTAACTGCCACTTGTGACTGACATAATTGCTTGATTACCATGCTAATTATCAGCGTCGTAATTTGCATATAGGGCTGAGAGCCTGGCGCTGGACGTGCTATAGAAAAGATAAGGAATGAATTCATACGCTTCGGGTACCCAGTTGATGGAACAGTGACACTATCTTCCAATTCAACTGCATTCTGAACACGTGGGGAACATTTTGAATGCTTTAGAAATTCATGAAAATCTAAGGAACACGGGAAGAGGGTTACATGTTTCAAGAATGCATTTTCGGGATATACAGTCATCGATCTGCAATCTGCATAGCAACTGTTTGAAGACATCTGCATTTGAATGTCCACTTCCAGAACACCCGAGGGACTTCATGAAGACCTGGGAATGTTCTTCAACACCTGAAGAACATTTTGAGCACCAGAGGAACACCCTGAACACCTCAGAGACAGCACCACTCCACACTGTGGTCAGGTTGATATGCAATCGCTCGATGTTTAATATTTTTCCACTGAGAAAATACCGCAGCCCACTGGGGAGCCGGGCAGATGCAGCGAAGTATGAGGCATTTTCCCCTCATTAGAAGAACTTTATGAGGTTTAATTACCTCATGCCTCATGCATTTCCCCACGAAGAAAATTCAGGCTAAATCCCGTAAAACCATGTCGGCGGCAAATCTCATTTTACTTAATCATTTTCCTATAACATCCCCGCTGTTGACTCATCCTCTCTTCATCATTCATCTTAATGTATAACAGAGAAGATTTCCTCCTCATTTACCATCCCATTTCCTAGTAAATAAGTGGTCATTTATTTCTTATAGATGTATAATCAAACTCATGGAGTTAGAAGGACTCTCCGGGTTCATTTCTTTGAATATATATATATATATATATATATATATATATATATATATTTACTTATTTATTTATTTATTCATTTATATATACGCATAAAAGAAAACCCAAAGAAGCAATGGAGATGAAATAAATCTTAATCTAATTTTTTTCTTTCAATTTGAGCTCCGTGGAACTGTACAACGAAAACAAACAAACATATATACACCAATAAGATAACTTATTTGTTTTCTTATTTATCGCGGTTGGAAGCAATGGTAATTCCGGCAAAAAATATTTCCTAACTCTCCCCATTTTGCATTCTTCTCTGACTGCAAACTAGTATATGATTGATTATATATAATATATGATCGCGTATAATCTATTTGAATGTTACAATATCTGGCTCAATGACCAATCAGCAGTTGACAGACATGAAAACTACAATACATGAACATACATAACATACATATATACATACATACATACATGCTTGCATAGGTACACTTGCAGACTTCAGTCTCTCTCAATATCGCAGAATAAAACATATATCGTATCGATTATCGCCTTTAAACATATCCTCGAGCGGCCGAGGGATAGCAATGAATGCTAAATGTAATTAACAGCTGGTAATTGCAGAGCGTGAGGGGTAAATAAATTTAGGCAGCAGGGGTGACAAGCCCATGTTGTCGCTATGTTGCTCATGTTGCTTAGGCGGTTGTCATGTTGGCTGACGCCAGGGTACGAAGACCATCTTTGTTATTAATATTTTGTGACATTTGGTTTTCACTGATCTTTTCTATCTCCATTCGGGAGGGCATTTCTGTTTTAAAGCCTCACTTCCTTATGGTTATTAGTGTGTGAAATTCTTTTTTAATTGCTTTTTCACCTTACGCTATTTCATTTGAAGATCTGTCGTATTAACCTATACAAGAACAGTTGTTGTAATAACGAAAAATGTCCTTACTTGTGAAGGAGACTGAATCATATAGATTATCACTAAAAGGTTAAGACTAAGTCCAGACTGAGTCTGATGAGGTGAACTGCTTCTCAGGTCATTGTTTGGGAAATGCGAGGATAAATGTAGGGATCAGCGAAAATGTATATGAACGACTCACTGTCTTCCGGAGTCTGTGTTTCTGAACGTTCTCGCCGCCTTTCTCTCTGAGTATCAGGCGACGTTATGGTGTGAATTCCAGTATGTAGAACCCTTTATCTAAGTTGTACATAGATCTAAGACACTGTGGTCAGATGGGCTTCTTGCCAATTGACTTAACCCCTTGAATACGATAACACAAGCCTTAAGCACGACGGTACGACTACTGAGCACAATAATACGACCCTTGGGTAAGATGGCGTGACATCTGACCTAACCTTAAAGGGTCGGGTCAGAGGTAATACAAAGAAAGGTCGTGTTGTCATGCTCAAGGGTCGTATCATCGTGTTCAAGGGTCGTACCTTCATGCTCAAGGGTCGTATCATCGTGTTCACGGGGCCAATGCTCAGTTGTATGAAACACTCTCAGTATCATAGTGTCTGGACAATGTTCGCCCCAAAAATATAACTTTTATGTGTTAGTGAGAAGTCAGCGAGAGATTCTGATTTATTCGATCTGACATTAATACCGAATAAGTATTTATTTGACAAATGAATTTTATCAATTCTATTGTCTTCCATCCTGCTTGGTTCAGATGAGTTATTGAGTTAATACTGACGATTAGAATATTGATCAGATCAAAGAATAACTTGACAATTTTGGCAGTTCACGAAATTTGATCAACGTATTTTTTCTATATCATGCATTTTAAAATGGTTTTGAAATTGAAATGACAGCTGTAATTAGTGTCCAAGTGAAGTATAATGACCTGTGAACTAATTGAACTATTAGATTTCTATCACAGCGGCCATGTTATATTGCCTGTCATCCCACATCCCTTCCCTATGGTTTGATCTCAACCAGTCCGAACTCGAATACAGACTCGCTCACGTACAGAAAAATGAACTCAGTCGTATCTACATATAGGTACATATGGTTAGCATATCCCTAGCTTACAAGCCTCCAAGGGATTAGAGCAATAGATGAACATTTCTAGTTTACATCAGAATTCAGAGACAGACTCGAAGAGTAAAGAGAGAAGGAAAAAAGTTTCAGCACGAAAGGAAAGCTAAGGAAAACGGCTTCGGGGAAAAGACAATGGAGGCTCAAGACAGTGCTATCATCACAGCTCACAAAAGCTGGACAGGGAAGGACGGACGCTGCTAAACACACTATATACAGAACTGGTCGTTAGGTTATCACTGAACCAGCGGAACGCATTATCCCGTCTTCCTCATGACACTAGGATCATGCATGGGCTTACTGGAAATTGAAGAATCAACGAAAAATCAAATAGAAAATCACCTGTAATCATGCTGAGATTCTAACTGGCTGACTTCGTTCTCTGTGAGATAATAACAGTATATTGTAGAAACAAACAAATAAACACAACACATACACCTTCACAAACACATAGGCTCAATATGACATATACATTCACAAGTTCACCCAACAGAAAAACTATCCTTACATCTTAGTGTTAGACAATACGACACAACAGACGAAGGATTTTGACAAGTGCTCCAGGGTCTTGCCTCTCACTGGCAGCTTTCTTTTCCCAATACATATTCTCAATGTGCGCAAAACAGACTGTACAATGTAGAGTGTACTGTTTTCAAACATTCATAATGCATCTTCTTTGTTTATAATTTCGATTCTAATTTCTATGTGGAGTAGCAACAATAACTATCAAAAAATGCTTTTCGCATTCACTCTTACTAACCCTACCGAGACAACAGGAGCCATAGTGTTCAGTTTGAAATCTATCGAACCCCTCCATGAAAGTAATTTATTTATTAGGTGTACACAGACGTCCAAACAATGAATAACACCAATACATAGGTGATCACTTACAATTAAAAAGAAACGCAAAATGAACGTTAAGACACACTTGTAGGACACATACATTTTAGATTCACAGGCACATACACTCACAAAAGAGAAAAAGACACTCAAGCACATACACCAACACATATACTCACAAACATACACACAAGGACATACAAACATACGCTAAAACACAGAGACGTAAACCCACAAATGAATAAACACACACCAAGAAAACACAAACACACAAAAATATTTTCCCAGGAATATCCATCTCGACTCAACTTTAAAAAGAAAAACAATGATGACTGTTTCAATGTCTAATATATGCTCATAATGGCGGCAGGGGAAAAAAATGAACCTCATTTTTTAGGAGCAGCAGCGGGTTACTAATTAAAAACTGGCAATACGTTACCTCCAGTTACTCCGTTTTTTGTGCAACGTTTCAAGACCGATGGGATGTGGGCCTGTGTGTGGATACCTAACCTTCCTGGCGCAGTCATCAAATTTCATTGATACATATTCCAAGGAGAGATTATTTGATACATCTTTAAAGTACATATTAATCTTTGCGCCAGTGAGCGAAGTTTTCTGACAGAAAAAGGGATAAATCAAGACATAGATGATGATAATAATAATAACAATGATAATAATAATGATAATAATAACAATGACAATAAAAATGATAATAATAACAATGATAATAATAATGATAATAATAACAATGATAATAATACTACTAATAATAATGACAATGATAACGAGTATGTTGTGCTACTATACTGTACTGAAGACGATGCCACTGCATTTTATATAACTTTACACAATTTTTCAAAACCATAAGTAAAGCTTCGTGTTATATATCGAGTAAGATTATTGCTGTTGATAATTACATTTAGAATTACACTTACTCATGGACTGATGCCTCTACCTCTACATCTACCCACTCGTTATTCATACTGTAAAGAATTTTACAAAAGAATTTTCAGACAGGATCATAATAAAAAAGATAGTTCTAGACTGACAATGTGTTTTAGTTAATACAAAGTTTCCAGATCAAAAATTGCCTCTAGGTATCTGTAATCTGAACTGATTTTATACCAGTCTATAATTATTACAAATATAAAATCAACGAATTTAATGTTATGTGTAAATTAACGATTTTGGTTCTGGCATAACATCATCATATGAAGTTTAATACATAATCATATGCAATGGTAGCAAACATATTAGGGTAATTTATATCTCGGGTTTTTCTAAATTTTTATAAAAGTGTAATACTGGAATATATGTTGGCACATGTCTGACTTGGCTAACATACATTAAAATGACGTTCTTAATTGAACCAGAAAAATAGCTTTTGAATTAACGCTGCCATAGCAGAAATAAACATTCTATAGTCTGTTTTGGTTTTGTTGATCCGCCGCATCCTATTTCAGAATCAATCTATTTGGATTAGGTTCTTCCTGGTAATCTGAAGATCATTCCCCGTATGAAAGAATATCCATCACTCAATCCCTCCAATTTTTTAAATGGAGAGGATGGAAGAGAGGAAAAAATAAGAGATTTCCTCGAATGCGTGTAACACTATATCGAAGATGGAAATATGACAGGAAGCGCAGGATATTTTGAAGGAATCAGGAAGAGAGTGCACAGGAGGAAGAATGTGTAACACAGTGCGCAAATGGAGACAGAGAGAGGCTGAGATCTCGCTTGCTGATAAGATGAAAAGGCTTTGATTCTCCAAGACGGACGATTGACTGCGTAGATCCCTTGAAGAGAGGGAAAATTATGATAGCTTCAGGATATCATGAAGGGGTAGAAATGGGAATACAGAGGTATGAAGTAGTTGAGTGAAGAAGACATACTGAAGTCTCTCTTGATGTATATGTGTATATAACTCAATCAGTTAAGTGGCAGAATGAGTGGAAGTCGTAATAAGGGATTTCATAATACAGCGAGGAACAAGAGTGGACAAGGAAAGTGGGTTAAGGGACTGAGGATATAGAGGCTAGGGAATCCCAAGTGGAAAGCTGTGATGGCTGTAGAGAATGGATTGAGAAATATCGCTGTTAGAACCGAGGTGAGAGTGAGACAGCAGAAAAGCCGAAGATGAATTCAAAGGACAGATATAGTGACTGTGTAGCATGAGCCTGGAGAGTGTCTGGCATTGTGTGAGGATAATAAGAAATGACTTGCGATTTATAAGTAGATATATGTAATACCTCTAGTGAGATGGACTTGTGCTTCAAGTGAACACATGGCCTATGGAAGGATTACCTCTATAGCTAATTGGTAAAATACGTCAAGACTATATCATCTTTTATTTTTCCTCTCTTCGTAATCCCAAAACTAAGTTACAACGAATATAACTTCATTTGAATGGTATTAAAAGAGCCATTAAACAATATAAAGAATAACTACCACCTGCATGACGTACAGAATTAGAAGCAGCTGCACCTTAAAGCGTTTCTCTCTATTTGTTTACACAGTGGAAGTCAACGCGAGTCGCTTTAGATGTTAAGGCAAATGTTGGTAATAAGCAGTAGTTAGCGCGGGTCTCTCACAGCCGAGGCGTCTTCCTGTTGACTCTTTACGGGCGCAGAACATCAAGCAAACCGCACCCCCAGCTCTACAGGCATGAGCGCTTGAAGGTCTTAGGTAGTGCTTGCAGGAGCCGCAGGCAGAAACAAACGTACACACGCACACATTCACACACTCCTCCACACTTTCAGGTAAGAACAAACATAAAGATTAATAAGTACTCTCTCTCTCTCTCTCTCTCTCTCTCTCTCTCTCTCTCTCTCTCCTCTCATACATAAAGACGCACAACCAAAGACAAATATACTCAGACACGTGCACAAACGTAACGCACCCAAACGATCCTACTGCAACAACAATAGTTGAGATACAAGACAATAATAAAAAAAAGTTAAGTAAAACAATGGATGGATGAAGAGGGTAATAGAAACGCTGACTGTTGATTATATATACAGAGAAAAAGACGAGCAAACAGACAAAGAAACAAGTTTATTGTCCATATACTGATAAGTATGTTCTGATAACTGGGTTGATAAACAAATGGAATTACGTTAATTTTTCTAAGTTTTCGACTGGTCATCAGAGTCGACTGTGGGTACACCACAGCTGGTGCTTGGACGTCTTCACCCCCGGGGGGTTTGGCGGAGTTTGTGTTAATCAACCTTCATCTCTTCACGCGCGGCCTCACGAACTGTGTGGGGACCGCATCGCCTGGGGTCACGCCATCCACACTGGCTGGGGTGTTGCAGGGGCTTCCCTGCCACGAGGGCTACACGCCACATCCATTCTACTATGAGGAGGCATAAGGGCTATTCTTAGTCAGCCGTGGGTGTTGATGTATCTGCCCTTACGTCCAACCTTTGCCTTAGTAACTTAACAAGTTAATAATTCGTGAATGGCTGAGGATGTGAAGCCTTCAGTGCTGGAAGCCTCGAAGGATCAGCTTCTGTTGTGAATATATTGAGTGAAGACGTTACTCTCACTTGACGAATCGACTCAGCGAGTGCAGCGAAAAAGTAAGGAGGACTTTATAAGTGAGGAGGCCCGTGTATCACTTGCAAACATCGGACATGTGTTGAGGATGTGACCAATCACCGTTGCTGCACGTGCCTGATCCTCCTCGCGGCACTGAATCTGCTAATGAAAAATAGAATCTCACGCACGTGGCAACCTCCCACGAACCTCTAACATACGCTCTTGAAGGACCATCGTGTTTAGCACAGCAGGGCGCTGATCTCAGCCTACTAAGAGAGTCTATTGATGTCTTGCGACTCTTCTTTCTTCTCTTCTTTCTCCCCGTCAAAAATCTTTGGCCAGTGTGATCACAAAAAAAACAGCGTTACCAACCAACACACACAAGCATTAGTCAACAGGACAGAGGACGCCACCACCACCGGCGTGGTGAGAACTGCTTGTTACCAGCGAGACCATCTGAACATGTTACCACAGATACAACAGAAACTCCACCACAAGCATCCACTAATGAACGGCCCCCTTACAGGTGCTGTGTCGTTCCCCCTGAGTGTACATACACACACAACCTAGCTTAAGCCAACTTACGTGTGTGTGTGTGTGTGTGTGTGTGAGGTACTATAATTTCCTGCACTTCTTCACTCACCACCAACCTGGGCAGAGGAGGAACGGACCTGAACGTTCAACTACACCAACACCTTCGCAGACCCGGATAAGATATCACTCACCACAGACAAACAGACAGACAGGCCAGCGCGCTATCGAATTCCCGTTCATCAACGGAATGTCTTACTTGTTCCTCGTATTCTGCCATTTGAGAAAAGAAAACGGCCTAGCACCTTGCCATTTGAGAGATGAAAATGACTCAACATCTTGCCATTTCAGGGAAGAAAATCGTCAAGCACGTTGCCATTTCAGCAAAGAAAGTGGCCCAAAATCTTACCATTTAAGGGAAGAAAATGACTCGACATCTTGCCATTTTAGGACAGAATATAGCCCAGCATACTACCGGCTCAGGGAAGAAAATGTCCCAGCATCTTGATATTCGAGGGAAGAAAAAGCCCAGAATCTGGAAGAAATAAAATGGCAACTTTCATTCTGAAAACGTGTCTCCGTTTTAGTGTTTACATCCTCCTGAAGTTGGTAAAGTCGGAAGTACCGTTGTTGACAGTTACGGTAACGAACGGTTCAACAACAGGTAGGGACAACAGTAAGACAAACAGGTAAAAGGATTATATTAAAGAGGCGCACCGTTTTGGGTAAATTAGGTAACAGCCACAGGGAGTGGGATAGGCTAAGGTCATCAATAACAGACACACAGGGAGTGGGAAGCGTTATCAACAGGAGACACAGGTAGTGGGGGTAGTCATCAGCAACAGACACACGGGACAGGCATCATAAATAACAAACACAAGAGAAGAGTAATCAATAACACACACACACACACACACACACACATACATACATAAATATATATATATATATATGCCCTTTAGAGAATTTAACCAGTAACATGTAGTACAGTTTATTCCAATTAGAAATACCATATTGACATCGCCAAATTAAAAATGAAATAAACAGTCAAATCAGGTTCGGGAAATACTTATATTTATATGAGAAAAATTCTCATAATCGAGCATTAATATCGCACTTTTTTCCCACGACCGCAGATCATTCCATGCATTATGTTATCAACATATATTATCTAAATATTCAAATCGCTACTGTATTTTTTTTATATAAAATATTCGTCGGATATTGACAAAACGTTTGGAGGATTTACATTTTTCATGGACACTCCCGTAAATAATGATAAATCCATTGCTGTAAATCCTAGGGATTTAAATCTCTCGATCCTGCCTTCCCGGCTTCACTATAGCCTAGGCTTATAACGCGGCCTCATCGTATATGCCGGTAAAAATAGCCCATATACTGAAAAAATTTCACCCATCGCGTCGTAAAGGGAAGGGGAGGTACCCTAGCCAGTGAGGTATTGTGCCGTAGGATCGTAGAGAGAGAGAGAGAGAGAGAGAGAGAGAGAGAGAGAGAGAGGGAGAGAGAGAGAGAGAGAGAGAGAGAGAGAGAGAGAGATGGGGGGTGGGGGCAGGCTAGGCCTCCACCTCCTGTGTCTACCCCTCCGTGAAGAAGCTTTGCCATAGAATTTACAGTCTATATCATCCTCTTTCTTGGGTATATAGATCATCAGGCCTGAGCTATGCTTTATCAATATCATAAGCGGTACAGTGTGGCATCGTGTGTTTGAAAGTTTATGTTTGTGTATGCGCCAGCGGCGTTGTTTGCCAGCGATGTATGCGCCAGGGAGAGCATAGCACCAGTGTTCATAGTCTGTATAATATTCATTCTCTGTATATATATAAAAGAAAAATACGTACTCTCTTTACATTAATGGTCTGCATAAAATTTTGCTGCTGGTGAGAGAAAAATGTTTATTATAAACTTTCCTTGACCTTTTCTTGTTAAAAAAGTTTGACACGATAGCGGAGAACATCGTATTTTACATGAGAGCGTTTCCATCGCTTCTGCTTACGTCAGTGACGCTAGCAGCCTCCCAGAACGAAAAAGACTCCAGGAAATGTATCTGGAAATAGACGTAATTTATCTTTTCGTACCCATGATTTTCTTGATGACGGACATGCTTCTCTGACTCTGTCTAATATATATAAATATATATATATATATATATATATATATATATATATATATTAATCATGTGACTGACAAACATAGACGAAACTAAGTCTAGCGAATGTTTGACGTCACTATGATAGTATGAAAACACAAAAGTGTTCGGGTGTTAAAACTATGAAGAGGGAACACCTGAAGCAGGAATGGTCAGCGTATATCAGTCATATAATGGCACACTATAAATACAAGTAATGGGATGTGAACAGAAATGTTTAGTTGATCGATAGATGGGTAGAAGCTGTTGTCTTCAATACAACTTGATTATGACAGACGAGGCTGGAACTTGGAAGGAAAGGTGGACGTGGTTCCAAAAGGAGGTAATAGAATGGAATCGAAACACGATTTAGAGAGAACGAGAGTTTTGGAATCGATGCTTGTGGTAAACGAAGGATAAGCGACGTTGCTGGAGTTACTTGGGATATGTTTACGTATGGAATGGTGAAGGAAATCTGTCGTGGGTGCAGAAAAATACAAGAACTGTGGTGATTACAGCCAGGAATGTATACTATTATATGAGATGCATATTGATATGTACATGTGTTAGTCTTTTAATTACTACATCAGCTGTGAGAAGAAAGAGAGCTGGATATCATCCAAGTTTTTGGTTCGTGTGGGTAGGAAAAGGAAGCCAAATGTGAATGCTAATATAATCACAATGGTCGCCTCTGAGGAAAATAGATTCAGACTGAGGAATACACTTGGAAGGTGAGAAAACAAAGAGATTTCAAGATTTCAAATATTTGTTGAACACTTCTGGTAAAGATGGAGGAATGGCTGTTGATATGACGGCTCTGGGGCGGTGGGGAGCAGCACTGCAGGTCTGAGGAATGTGGTGAGAGATGGTGGATGGTGTGGTAGGTAGTGTGGTTGATGGTGTGGTGGATAGTGTGGTGGAAGGTGTGGTTCATGCTGCACCTCACGACCCTCTTAGGTAAGTCTAGAGACAGACAGAAAGACAGAGTTGGTAAATCACGTATTTAAATAAAATAAGTGAGGACAGAACGACTGTTTATGAATGAAACGGATGAAGGAAGAAGAGAATGCTTCTTAAGTATGAGTGAAGGTTGTGGGACATAATGATTACCAACAAGTACTACTCGGTGGTCTGCATGTCTTCTTGTGCTTACCTTGATGTATGGTTGGTCAGTCCTACTTGGCGACGGGGCAAACTGTCTTTTATACAAACAGACGGACGCGAGAAAGAGAATAAAACCGAGAGTAAACACAGCGTCGGAGCTGCTCATGTCCCAACACGCTTCACCTGGTGAGGCAACAAGAAAAATTTACATGGTACCACACAAGAAAAAAGCAAAAAACATTGTAATCCCTATTCTTTGCTTAATCCACTTTGTTAATTGCTTATCTAAATACAAAATCTACATAAACTCCATTGATGCGATGTGCAGAATTAGCTAAGCTCATTAACAACGAGGTTGATTACAAAACACATTTGAAATTCAAAGCGGAGTTTAAAGAACATGGAAATAGGCTGAAATTCACAATGACTGAAGTAAAAAAGGGTAAAAATAGGATGCAGTTCTCGGCGGATGACATTAGAAAACTGGAATAGGATACATCCACACTAAAGGAGGATGAATTTAGATCTACCTTGCCTTAAGAGCGTTTATGATGTGTAAACACCATATCTGAAACCATGGAGTTACTATGCACTTTGAGACCCATGAAGCTAGAGAAGGTCAATCGCTAGCCAACATATATTACGAGTTTGCAAACTGGTTTCCTGATTTATGACCTTCACACACTCGTAAGTCTTTACGCTCTCATGTCGTATAGCAAATGAACAACATTAACCATCGTCAACTTTCCTACTTTTTCTTAACTTTCTCTTGTTCACCGGGCCATCAACATTACCCCAACAAACTCCCTACCGAAATCTTCAATTCCCAAAACCCACCAGTATCTCCAGCCAACATTCCCAAGAACCCTCCTACAAATCCCCTCCCAGAATCCTCGACTCCCCAAACCCACGACCTCCAACCATCACTCCCAAGAAACCTTCAACAGTTCCTCATAGATTCTTCTCCTCCTAAACCCCCCTCCCCTCAAGAAAAATATTTATAGCCATGTTTTCAGGGCTGCTGTGGGTACTTGACACCCTCTCCTATGGCGTTCTTTAAGTTAAGGAGCAAGATATGAAATGTATATAAACATCTACCTGAACATTCTCGTGACTACAGTAACCAGTGCAAGAGAAAGGTAAAATGTTTCATCTGGCCCAACGAACGTTTCATCTACGCCCGACGATCAAAACAGTGGGAAACCACGTCATGTTCTCCATCTGGCTCGCTTTAGTACCTCTGTTCGTGTATAAATGATATTTGCCGAAGACTTGCTCAAATACCAAAGCTATTATGAAAATCCTATCAGCAGTTTAAACAAGCTTCATTTAATTACAAATGAAATTGAACTTGTTTACCGTTTTAAATATTTAAATGAAAAGGTTCTTGAAATAAAGATATTATATAAATTATCAAAACTATGAAAGAGTTTATATATATATATATATATATATATATATATATATATATATTTGTGGTAATTATTATTTAGATTGGGTTTAGTATTTAATCTACATAAATTGACATGATGCTAAAGAAAGGTAACCATAATGTGAATGTGCCAGATATAAGATATAGATATACAGTAAACATGTAAACAGACTCAACATTTCATAAAACACACAGTTTTAACGAGTATTCCTCTTTCATTATTTTCAGTGCATTGTTAGCATGTGGAACTGCTCATATTTCATGATGGTTAAAGTTAACTGGCTGATTATGAATTTGAGGAAGCCATTGGTGTTTTTCTGGTACAGTTGGAAAACATTCATATAAATATGACTGTAAGAGTAAATGTTACTGAAAGATTGTTGAAGATATATGAATGACAGTGAAGAATGTCATAGATAGTAAAGCTTCCTTTTACATAAGATATGTAAATGTTTAATGATTAACATCACTGAGGATACATGTAAAAATTAATGCATATTTTGAACCGGGTATGAGAACTAAGTTATTAGACGGAATGATGAGATAAAAATGAGTAAGGTGTTCAGAAAAATAGCCTCATTTATTCTGGGAAAGTCAAGTTATCACAGTTTGTGTTTATATTGGTGTACGAGATTGTCATCCTAACGAATCAGTTAACACAAGTCATCAACCCATCACCTCAACCTCCTTACAGAGCTGTACCATATCTGGTACCTTCCTTCAAGGTACCACCCACCTAGCGTACCGTCGTTTCTGTATCGTCCTGTTCGACCCTGTGTTACGGCCCGTCACACTTATCCTTGTAACACTAACTCATACTGACTGAGCAACTTTCCCTCTACGCCAGTCATTAATCAAGCAAGATAGATTCGATAATTGAGCAATTTCTGGCCTGTCGAAGTAATTATTGTCTTTGTAACGTGTCGCTGAAGGAGAAAAATACAGGTCGGGTTGCGACGGTAGACTCGCTTCTCTTTAAGACCGGGACAATAGTGTTGATTAACTAATAAATCCTATGACAGAGATAGGGACGGTCATTTATAGCCATGATTCCATAATCACTGGATATTAGATTCTGTAATAATTGGAAATCCATTCGTATCGCCCTGTAAACTGTTTATCTAATTCCAATTCGCTTGTGCTTCCAGCAGTACCTAGCGGGAATGAACGCAACATTCCGTATGATTTTGCATGAGGGGAACAGATACTGTTCTTTCCATTACTCTCCGTCCAAAGTAGACGGCAGATAGTAATCTTGACAGAGAGTTGTCTGAGGGTGAAATGTTGCCTTGATATCAGGGTGATGTTTGCTCCGGCGTAGCGTGTTCGTCAGTGTGTTTTCTAGGATGAAACCATCAGCGTGAGTGTGTCTGAAATGTGAGGGTCCGCGAGAGTAAGTGCGAATCAAGCGTTATTGAGAATCACCGAATCATTGTCTGTCCTTATCTATGAAACAGGATTCACGTGCGGTAATACTAGTAAAAAGAAAAGAATTTTTGACCATGGGACAACTCCACATGGGTATGTGATCCATACAAAGGTCCATACAAGATCATAAGAAATTCTTCATAAAGATTACGTCTTAAAAAAATGTTCTCGGTTCGAAGCTGTCAACGACCCCAGCGAGACGCTTTTGGCCTTATACTAATCACTTTAAGATGTAATTAGCACCAACTATGCGACAATTACTATCCTAAGATTAGGGGATACAAGATACATCTGAAGTGTCATGTTAATGAGGACATTCTTGCTCACCGATCTTCTGTATTAACAAATCTGCCGTAGAGACTAATCTTTCGAATAACTGAAGCAAATGTTAAGCTATTGTTAAATGTATTGGGAGGCGTGTGTCTGCTGGTCTTTGTCGACTGGTGCATGGCAAACCCACAACACCATCCCAGGAGAATGGTGGATCATAATAACAAAAGAAATAAAATAGTTAAGTTGAGGAACGCATCGTCTGAATCGACAGCCTCTTTGCCTGTCTTTGCAAAATGCTAACATAATGAATAAACAGTCGATGCCTGTGCATCCTGTATTATTCAGCTTCACTTTCGTTTTGTATTACACGTTGCGGAAAAGGGCGAATTTCTCATTGGAAAGGGTACTTGGACGAGGGTGAGGTAAGGTAGCAGAGTTAACATTGTTTGGCTGAGGTAGATCACATTACGTAGGAAGCTTGGGGGCAGGCAGCTGAGACCGTACGGAGAGAGAGAGAGGGAGGAATACTTCGTCTTACAGTGAGGGAAGGGGAAGCTGATTCGTATGTTGCTGGAATAATGAATATATTGGAAAGAGTTTTATGTCACGTGGCATGTGATGCCTTTTGAAGTAGCTTGTAATAGAAGAATCTAAGGTCATGTAATTTTGAAAGCTACCGAGTTCATGTTATTATTGGTTGAAGCAGCTCAGATTTGACCGATTATCTTTCCGTGTGGTATTTGTTACCAGACTGTACTTGTTGTGAACAGATAACTTGGAATTCACTTGAAACATATGACTGACCACATTTTCTACAAGACTTTGTTTACACGGAAAGAGAATCTTTGAAAAAACACTGCAT
>JAYMFT010046365.1:0-15413 GCA_038088735.1 Panulirus argus | reverse complement strand
ATTCTATATATATATATATATATATATATATATATATATATATATATATATATATATATATATATGTATATATATAGTTCCGTGCATCAGGCTTAACCTCATCATCATCACACTACTGTTTCGTAAAGGCCAGCTTATTCCACATCATGCCCTATCTAGGATATAAAAAGACCGCACACCGAAGGTACTCAAGATGCTCACTATCTGAGCACACACTGCCGGCGAGCGGATACAATACTGTCTGCGAGAACTTGAGCTATCCCAAATACCTGGATAGCCGTCGTAAAACCTGATTACCAACCAAACCAAGGATGTTGTGAGAGAAGACAAACAACGTCATCCTTCATGACTGTGTTACAATAGGAGGGTTAGCCAAGGATGAATGCGATGGAGCGAGAGTCATGAAGGCCAAACAGGGGCCGGTGGTAACCGGCGCGTCCGTGAGGGGCGTTATAACGAAGCACTGACGATGGGTTCACTACTTTGCATCTGGCAAATTTCTCCATGCCAAGTCTTACGTAAGGACACAAGATGTGGGGGAAGGGGTAGTGGGATGAGGCAACGAGAGAAACTGATGGCATCTGTTGTGGGTAGAAATGAGTGTAGAGTTTGTGCGCTTATGGGGTGATGCGCCACAGCCGGTGACAAACAATGACACATTCTTCCACACACCGAATAAACAAGAAAAAACCTTGTCTTAAATAAAAATTTCCTATAAGAAAACACGAATGAAAGTAAAAATTCATAAAGATTCCTTAAAAAGCGTCTTGCATCGTCACTTAAATTTAGTTACCATGTCGCTGTAGTGCCTCGTAATATGGGAGAGGAACACTGGCGAAACAGACAGGCGCTCCTGTGTTTTACGCCTTATTACGAGAGGAAGTGAGGTCACCTCTACATTTTAGGCCATATTTAGATCTTTACCTATCAATCCAACGTAAGCCCACACACGAAAGTCTAAAGAGCAATGCCCCGATGGTAACATGGGAAGCTGTTCCCCCTGCAACACGATAGTACGATGAGGGACGGTCCTCCGTGCTCAGGGATTTGTGCGAGAGCTTCTCGCCGAAAGCCGCTGCCACACAAAGCGTCCCCCGCCGGCAAACAACGGCAACACCTAACCTGTTATTCCCCAGTACAACGCCCTACATACATCCACCCGCTTCCCGTCTAAATCCCTCAATGCAAATGAGAAACTAGTCCATTTGGTGAAAAGTCCTGTTCCGTATCATACAGCCTTTAACAATATTTTCTTATAGTATCCCTGGTTCACATCCAACAATGATTCTTCACTAGTACGCGTCATAACCCCATTTCCCGAAAGAGCAACGCCCTCAGACTCCGTGCAGTACTTCTCTCTCTCTCTCTCTCTATCTCTCTCTCTCTCTCTCTCTCACGGGTTAACGTATCTGATTACGTGTTCCTAATTCCCCAGCTTGCTCGCATATGTAACCTTACAGACTACACTTGTGGGGCCTGTGCATAAGAGCGTGGTACAATAAGATACACCAGTGTGGGTACTAGATGGGAAAAGGCACCTTCTGGGCGCCTTGACCAAGAACGACGGTACGACCCTTGGGAATGGTGGTGCGACCTTTGGCTTGAGGTCAGAGTTCGTGGCAACATATTAACGGGGTCGTACCATCGTGATCTAGGGTTGTACAGGCGTGTTAAAGGGGTTAAAGTGAAGGACAGCTTCATTAGGCAACTAACTTGTTTCAATCTGCAGCATCGTAGCAATAATGATATTTTTTTCCCCAAATGTCTTTCATCCCATAACTATGCGTTCTATCAACGAGAACAACTCTCACTTAACGTGTGGATTTAGTAACACTGCAATAAAAAAAGAGAGAGGGGGGGGGGAACTGCCGGAAAGAAGTATCATCGATCGTGGGCAGGAGCAGATGTTTAACGTGCCGTGCGTTTACCCATCGGTGCCAGGCACAACAATGGCCGTTGGAGGGGGAAGTCTACCAAAGGCTGACTAGGGCTCAAATGATGAGGGCAGAGAACCACGGGGCCCACGGATATAGTCTAGCAGGCCACATGGGGCAACAGGTGCCGACTTCAGCTAGCTGGGTCTCTCCCTACTCTTATAGACGAGAACCTCGTCCGATCCCTTACCACCGGGAAAGCGCTGCCAGCTATTTGCGGACCCAGTATTTCCGTCAGTGGCAACTCCCCCCCCCCCTTCCCCAACCTCGGCATGTATCTACCATGGCTGCCGTCACCACCGCTGCCAAGGTCAACGCCACAAGAACACGCACACGACTGTCCCCGCAACACCAGCGTGATCTAAGGATTACGCTATAGGCAACTGGGGAGGGCGCAGTCCTCCAGACTACCACTACGGGGAACCGGGAGGGACGTCAATTTGATAGTGCCAGTTTACCTTATCCTAAGCATCTGCATCAAACAGGCTGCATGTGTGTACATCTTAGCTTCCACTTACGTGTGTGTGTATGTGTGTGTGTGTTTAACCCCTTCAGTACGACAACCCCATGAGTATGATGACATGCCACAATACTCAAAAAATGAAGTTGCTGTACTCAACTGTGCTAAGTCTTCGCAGTCTACCGGCTGTCTTCATGTTGAGGGACATTAATACATTGCACTAACGAGATTACAGTGCATTAGTCGGCCAAACACCCATCAAGACGTGAACAGAAGTGCAAACATTTGGGCGTGTGGCACGCGCACCTCCGGCGTACCTACTAACAAAGACCATCAATCACCATGGCTACAGCCACAATAAACCGCGTAGCCCGCATCCAGCGCGCATGACACCACCACCTCACCTCCTGCTACCGACCCACTTCAATCACTATGTCTCCCCACAAGCGAAACCTAATAAATAACTCAAAATGGCGAAGATGTAGTTCAGCGGGAGCTAAAACCCATGAAACTGAACCCTGCGAGAGAGACAATACCAACGAGAAGGTAAAGGCCAGAGCGACGAGCACTAAACTTTTACTGGCGGCAAATCGGTCGATATTGTTGAGAAGTTTGACCAGAAGGCGTAGGAAGACCCTTCAAGTCAGCGTGCCTCTGACGGAACTTCTCCATCGCATCGAATGATTCGCTGCCAACTAAAGTTTAGCGCTCGTCGCTTGTCTCTCCTGACGAAGTCGATACAGAGACTGAAGGAAGTACAAAAAATACACTGATGCGCAGCTGAAACCAATCATCAAGAACGCCATTTAATGCTAGGCAAGGCAATCACAAAACCCGTCTCAGTGAGATCAATCTACTTCTATATCACAAGGAACACAAATTACATGCACAGCTGATCTTAACTTTGAATTTCATTTCATCAAATAATCAGCAGAGTCCAGTAAAGACAGCAGGATATACACGTGAATCATTGCCGAAGTTAATTGTTATTACTTATATATAAAAAAAGACAAGACTTCCCAATTAATCAAAATTATCAGTCAACCAGATACTGTCTGATGACACAATTACGGTATAGATGCAATATTGAGCGCCGAGCTAAAGCACACTGGTCACATTACAAAAAAAGTCAATATCATAGACATTACAACTGAAAAAAAAAAAAATGCCCGATCGATTAATCTGTTTAGAGAATGAAAACACTGCATCTGCCATGCCAGTGCGTGCTAGGAATGGCCCCAGCACATCAAACTGTCACATCTTCAGTATGAGGAACGAAGATAACATAACAACGTCACACTAACCTCTTGACTACCCTTGTGTATGACGGCCTGCCCTTAGATTTGACTTTTAAAAGGTCTGGCTAAATTCCAGTTCACCATGCGCAAGGATAGTATCGTCACGTTCGCATTCAAGAGGTTAAGATCTTAGCTCTAATACAGGTCACAGGAAAACTACACACAAACGTCCTCGGGACTGCTCCTTGCCTAACATCATTACCACATGAAAAATAAGGAGGCACTCGATATCCGATTTTACAGTTACGACAACAGGACGCAAACAGGTTAGATATCTAGCTATAACAATGACTCGAGGGATAACCTTCAGATGCTTCATCGGCGTCGAAAATTTGTGATATTACACGAGGCTTAAAAAGTTACAGTACGTACTGTAATGGATACCTTCCATGGTAAAAAAGCAACAGCAGTATCGAGCAGTAACCCTCGTGTGCGAAGTTGATACCTATTCCATCCTACGACCCCTACACACACCCATTTTCACGTTCATTACATTACAGGTTACGGCACTCTGATGCCTTAAACGTGTTATGAATATCAACTTCATCTAGCAAATTTCAGTGCAAGCTTATGTGAGGTAGCTTTTCCCTAGTCTGCAAGTGTAACATGCCAAGATCACCGAGCATCTACCAACCACACGGCTGTGCTCTATGTACCCTAGCCAATACAAGAAGGTACTCAGAGAAGCTGTCTCAATCGTTTATCGTGTTGCAGGTTCTAACTAGTTCAAAACGATACTCAACAGGTGAGGTCAATGAGACATCTGCCTCTAACAACAAGAGAACGCAAAGAAACCCGACTTGGCAGCCATTCTTGCTATCAGGAGAACTGTTCCACTTTTCAGTGTCCAGATATATCTCAAGCAAATGACAATAACCATTTCCCCGCGAAAAGTCAGTTTTACCGATCCTCCACTATAATGAGGTCAGACAGTGCGGAATAAGCCGGTAAGCCGGCGCACTTGCAGCCGGTTACCACCACCCACCCACCTCTCCCCACCTATTATACTATTTACTACAATACGAGTGTGGTTTGGTGAAAAATAAGCCAGAAATGTCGCCCCCTAATCACACACGTTCATCCCCAGCAAGACTCCGGTAGCCCACCATCTCCTCTAAATCCCTCATAGCAGAACTTTCTCCTCTGTAGTCTCCTGAATGTGAACCAGCTCACCATCCACACTCCCTCCCCGCCCCGCCACCACCTGACGACGTCCCCCACTACCTCCCCCCCCAACCACTGTCATCCACTTACTCGCCCCCCAACCCCAACAACACCGCCGTAGGCGGATCACGTTCAGTGGACACTGGCGAATTTATACCACCTCCCTGCATCAATTCTTTCTCAATCAGCTGTCCTAATTCTTGACCGCCGTCACTCAACCCTTCCTACTCCAACACCACCACGCCCATCCACCCTCCAGTCCCTCAACTGGTCAGCATTGTCCATATGCACTTACCGTATAAAACTTTCGATGTGAGAACAATATAAAACAGAGCATTATGATGTTCAACGTTCTACCTCCCTAGAAACCGTCCTTACACCCTTCACACCGCTAACCCCCACCCCTCTACTCCAACATAACAAAGTACAGCCTGCTGGCGCAACTGTTCAGAGCTCTACGCCACAGAAATGTTGATATACAAGAGGATACACAAGTGTACGTACGGGCAGGAAGGTGTGTGTGTGTGTGTGTGTGTGTGGAGGGGGTTTTGGTGGGAAGGAAGAGAGAACAAAGGTACGGGAAGAGCCTATTCTCCAGCAGCGCTACACTTGCGTCGGCAATGACGACGACATATTGCCTCGGCCAGCCGCCAGCCGTCCTCGAAGCTCGATTGGGGAGGCAAAATGTACTCAGCCACTCCTCATGATCACCTGTTAACATTACACATCTCTACCCTCCCAAGCCTTACGATGCCAGCCACCAGCTTTACCAGGTATCATAACATCCTCGTCTTTAATATACTGGGGCAAGTGGGCTTTACTTACACTTACAAAACTGAATTTTACTAGCCTCTTGCCTTTACTGGATTTTTCACCGTACTAAAGCCTCTTTCAAAACCATATAGAGACTGCTATCCAAAATAGTCACCTGCTTGTAAAAAAAAAAAAAAAAAAAAAAAAAAAAAAAAAAAAAAAAATATCATTTTCAGCTTCGAAAGCATTGCGTGTGTTTTAGACAAAAGTAGTTCACTTTACCAACTCATTCAATATATCGTTCTGTCTCTCTGCTGTATTGACATTACTTCATTTTTCTGCCCTTGAGGGGTTGGCCGCCGCCTCCTATCTGGTCATGCAGCACTCAACAGACCACTACGTCGCACAGATACTGATAGAGGACAAGCCGAACGTGATCGGGCTGATTCATTGTCTTTTTCCCATTCTAATGCTGCTCGGGAGCTCTCCTACCTCCTTCCCTTACCTCCCCTTTAAATCATGTCTGACCCTGATGTGGGCACCTGTCAATGTGGTAGGCATCTTTCTTAGAAAAAGTCTTGTGAAAATAATCACCTTTACCCTTATTAATAAGTGTCACTGCTCAAGCTACATTCAACTTTCGAACGGTCAGTTAACTGCACACCCGATACCATTTTTTCCCTGCCTTCGGCTCAATACTGCAGAGATTACAACGTGAAGGCCAAAGGCCACAGCCCACGGCTCAGTTGCTGTCTATATGTCAGAACACTAAAGGTTAAGGTTGGCTCCTGTACTATTTAAATTCTAACTCGACTGTTTTCTTTCAATCTGAGCTGATGTGGCCGAGATGACTAGAAAGCAACTGACATTTCAAAAAGTCGCGACTCAGCGACTGTCACTAACATATTTACTGACTTCAGCGACTGTCACTAACATATTTACTGACTTAATTTAATCAAAAAGAAAAAATCGTATAAGCGAATGCTTAAAAATGCTGCACAAGACACTACGTAGAAGGCAGAAGCAACGTGTGACCAAACCCTTAAATTATCGACCATAAGGTTGCACCTGACCAATATTTCCCAAGTTTACCACCAAGAGACAAAAAGTAGACCTTCGCGGCAAGAACCGAGCGCTGCAGCTGCCATGATGCAATAAATCATGTAAAGGCATTCTTCAATTTAAGGATCAATTATATTCACTTTAACTTAAGAACCGAATTAGTGTCGCTTCGAGTTGCCATTCAGTGTCTACGTTCATCCTACAGAGAAAAATATCTTCCGTCAGGCTTAGTGCTGAATTCCATGATATGAATACAAATTCCCCAACCCTGGACACGTAGGGCCAAGTAGGTAACCAAGCAGTGGTCTGAGCCAGTGACCTTATGCGGTGGTCTTGTGATAGTGAAAGTTGGCTTCCCTACTCCTGTCTCCCTATCACCTCCCCTCCCTAAAACACACACACACACGCCATCACCACCTCCCATAACAACGCATGCCACCCGTATATACAACAGCAATATCAACCAGAAACAAGAAAGGAGAAAAAAAGAAAGTGGGCATGGACGTACTCAGGCGTTTCACAATAGTGAGTGGCTTCGGAACGGGCAGCAGTATCTGATTCCCGCAAGCTCTGGCACCTGAGAACTACTTCAGGAGAAATCTCGCCATTCTGCCCACTCAATCATTCGGCAGGAGTTTTTCGTCGCCACTTTTCCCCAACCTAACCTGCAATCGGGGAGCTTGCACTCAACACACGGTCTCCGCACCCCCCCCCCCAAAAAAAAAGCCTTAAAATGGTAGCTTCTGTTTCCGGCGACACTCTGTAAACAAAGAAAATACAGATTTAACAACCAAATTTGAGGCAGACCTTTACCACGTAATACCATTTTTGAGAACTAATTCACAAATGTTTAAATTCTGATAAACAAAGCTCGACATTTTTTCTTCAAACGAAATGCTAGATTATCTCAAATGTAACGTAAACACACACATACCACCTTCCTCAGCATTACGGGATATTACGATGGAGGAAACTTTCTGTATTCATGGCAGAAAAAAACTATAACAATCCGTAAACAATTGTGAGCAACGTCATGACCCAGTGTTCGTAAAATACTAAACATTATACTGCACAACAATTTTTGTTATATATTTTGACGCGTGGTACAGTTTGGCCTAATGCATTTTACCTTGTTGCCATTAACTCTGATGTACCTATAATTTTTTCTTTTCTATCATATTTTTTTTCTTTTCTATCTATTTGCTATCCCCGGCATCTACAAGGTAGCTTCAGGAACAGAGGGATAGGCCTTAAGGAAAAATCCTTACTTGGCTCCTTCCTTTGTTCAGATGTAATAAAAACAGTAATAGCCGTGAAAGGGTTGTGGTACTGGTGATGGTTAGGAAGGGGAGGCAATGGAAGTCTTAAAAGGAGTCGATTAATCTATATGGGGGCCCATTTGAACAGCTGAGGGGTTGGAAGCAAGGCCATTACTCCACCTGTCTACCGAATTAAGGACAACACTGCACATTCGAACCAATTCCCTCATGTTTAAGCACTTTTTAATGGTGAAGACTCTCTCTCTTATTTATCCACAACGTGTGCGATCCACTCTCCCTTGGCAACTTTAGTGGAAGGATTAAGTTGGGAAGTGGGTGCATGCAGTGTGTGGTGGTGTGGTACACGGGACACCGGCACGACAGGAGGTAGCCGGCGATCACAACTGAGGCATGATAACGCCACGGGTTCTACTACTGATAAAAATCTATACCTAGTGTCAAGCCCCTTACCTAATCTAGTGCCAAGCACCTAACCTACTCTAAACCTATACCTGTAAGCATAAAACGAGCTACAACGCCCCACAGACAGAACATCACGCCAGTATACAAAAATCTTAACATCGAAATTTTGAACAAGTGCATTCCCAAACATAATTCAAATTAAAACTGACGAGATCAAGAATATCTTCAGCATCGTACGTAAGTACGAATGTGCAAGTATCTTTAACCTAAAACACTAACTGCCTCAGCTGTCATCGTAAGACGACATTCAGGTTTACACGAAAATGTTGCTGACTGAAAACAGTTTTCCACTTGAGAGAGAGAGAGAGAGAGAGAGAGAGCCTGGATAATCTGTATTTCAAATAAGGTCAGTGCCCGATTATCACAAACTATAATACTGCACCAAATATTTGATACTAGCTAAACTAACTAGTCACATTTTCATTTCTGCAACAACTGCACTCAAAATTTATCCCCACTACCTAATCTACTATTCTAAATTAAATTACGATGAAAAACTTGTATCGCATGTGCTCACATGACTTTATTACTAAAGACTGGCCAACTTGGATGCTCATCAGGGTAACCATATACAGTTTTGGAAAAGGGTCACCATTGGACCATCCCTTCTAAGCTTGTTTCAAATGGACTTCGTAGGTTTAAAGACAGATATGCAACAGGTGAACAGAATGACGAAGACGAGACAGCAAAAACTCCCTTGGCCTCCAGTCCAGTAAGCTACTGATGGACTTTGTTTCCCTTAAAAAAAAAAAAAAAAAAAAAAAAAAAAAAAAAAAAAAAAAGGAAGATCCACTGGAAAAGATAGAAGCCTGAATTGTTTGCCATAATGAACACAGTCATGTTATTAGTAATGCCTTTAGCATACTTAAAAAGTGCACGAATTTCAACACAAAAGTCAAAAGCTCAGAACCGAGAGGAAAGACCATTCCATTGCCTCAGTTATGTGTGCAGGTGAATTACGATGAAAATGCTCATAACATCAACTGTACAGCCTTTTCAAAGGTCAGCAGGTATACCTCACTTACCCAGTATTATATGGTTCTTGCTAACTCATGCTCTTACCCTAAGTCCTAAAGGATTAACCTCCTTATGGCCCAGAAGATGTTGCGAGATAACACAGACAAGGATGTTTATCTTATCGATAACCACCTTATCACCGGGTCATTACACCCAAATACATTCAGTACAGATAATACATATACGGTACTTAAATTGCTACTTAAATCATAGCTTCCTTCGCTAATATAAGAACATCTTATTCATTCCAACCAAATTTTTCATGCAACCTAAGATCTAATTAAAACATGCCATAAAATCAGGATCTTTATAAAACACAAGACAAATGCATCTTAGATGAGACATACATCCCATATAATGAACTTGTACTCAAATGAGTCAAACAAATCTAAGCAACAAAACATGAGTAAAACAGTCATAATTCAAGCCGATATCAAAAAGCAAAACCTTCATAATCCAACTAATGTAAAACTCATTTCTGAATCAGCCAACTTCATTACAAATGACAGTCTCCCAGAATACGAGTGGCATTTGCATTGCCTTATATCCTGCCACAAGTTATTTTCCCAAGGAAAACCAAGCCAAAATTTCATGTAACACTAATACATCTCTACAAAAAGAAAAGGGAACATATTTACTAACATTGTTCCTTGCTAAAACAATCAGAATTATATCTGTAATAACTATGCATCATCCATTCTTACTATAACCATATCATATGTATATAGATATATACTTTTACCTTTTACTGTACCTTTCTGCCTCAGGATCCCCTTCTATGGGGCTCCTGCAAAATGCCATTTTCCAGGAGTCAACTAAGAAACTTTTAGAGAGAAAAAACAGGCCATTCTGCTACCAGCATCAGCAGGAAGTCGGAAAGAAGTTCTATGGATAAACAAATAGTCTGTATCAAGAAAAATCTATCCAATCTGAGATCTAAGTTTTCTCTTTAATATCTGAATGACAAAGTTCTTCATATGGTCGACTTTCTTCATGAGTATATGAAAATATGGTACTCTAATTAAGTTAACCATAACTGTCTAGCATTCCAGTATTTGCTTCCTAACTCCTAACTCACTATTCTGCTCTTTGTCAAGCCTAGGATTTCTATACACCTCAGGCCACATGTGGAACACTCGCTGTCAACTGCTGGAGGCATCACGTGTCATGGGACACAACAACAGTCTATGGGATAAGAATAATCACTTCTCAAAAGGAAATCTAAACAATCACAATCACTCTTTTGAGTTACAAAAAAATGTGGTTTTCTTTGATTTTCCAAAAACATGTAGTTTTGCCAGTTCAGGTTGAAAGTATGTTTTCCAACCCTAAAATGTCAGTAAAAATATATACTTCTGCATAATACCCATGTAACAGCATGTACCACATGCCAAACTCAAAATGTGCGATTATTTACCAGCAATGAAAATTAAGTTTAGTCTGTAGTCGTAGTATCAAGAGCCCGCCTCATTAGCTCTGGACCTCCCATTAAGTTTAGTAACTTCAATGAATTCACCGACAAGATTTTCTGACATGGCAAGTTAAAATTGTCATGTCACTAAACTTAAAGGCCAAAATTTCACTTACAAAATTTGTAGACATGTAGATGACTGCTTCAAGTACCTTTTCCAATCCTAAAGTAAAGATATATAAATGTACATCATTAAACTACACATTTACAGTTTAAAGCTCAATGGGATCCTTCCATGAAACAGTCTTCTCGTCAGAACACTACAAAGCTATGCTTTCAACAAATACAAATCAAAAAATGAGATCCTAGAAAGCTATTGTACTGTACTCTAAAGACTGTTGATACACTATTCATCAAGACAACACAATGCCCTCTCTTTCTTAAGATAAAATGTAGTTTCAATAATGACATCTCTTGAAACAAATCTACTTTAAGGATTAATGTGACACTGTACTAAATAATCATCAAAGCAAATAAAACTAATGTGGGATGTTCACCATTCTTTACTTCCAACTATTCCATCTTGCTTCTAATAATATCATTTTCATTACTATAATTCAGTATAGCTACTCACAAAAATTAACTTTGGATGTGGAGCAATTTTATATTGTTATGGCAGTCTAGTTTCCTGAACAGAATAAATGTGCAGAGCATAATATAGACCAAAACATTTCATTCTACAATATCAACTGTGGTGACACTGTTAAAGGTTATGAATATCAGGAAAAAATATCAACATGAAAGTAAAACAAACACCCTTGAACCTTACCTAACCACCTAAGCACCTGAGATTTACCTTCACTTTCACATTATCACTGAAATATACCAAATACACATGATATAGTATAGTACCAACTGCCAACGGATGTCAACAAAAAAATAACAGACCAAGAAGTGCTGTTCACACCCTTTATCCCTTCAACAAGTGGTCATCCACATAATCCATAAATGCAGCAAGAAGCCAGTAGTGGGCAACCACTGACAGGGATGAACTACAAACCTGGTTATCACAGGTATTTGTGACTGTTGCAGTCAGCCAGCACTGTAGTGGCTGTCAGGTTCCCTTCCCTGGCTCACATACACATGGGATGCTGGCATTCAGTCTAAAACAATAGCTCTTTCCATCTTACACAAAACACTCAAGAACACAATTTCTTATTGCCTCAAAATTTTCCTACAAGCCCTTCATGGTGACATAATCTCTATATAAAGGAACTTTAACACATGAGGATCTCCCCCTTCAACCAACAGCTTACATTACGGATGGTGTACTGCTACTTAAAATCTCAGGTAATAGCGAAGGTTACAGGTGAGAGAGTTTTTCATAAGTTATGTTGAGTTTCAGTAGAGTTTAACTTTTACATCAATTAACACCACATTTTACCTGAAATTTCTTGAACCTCACCACTATCATCTTGTTTATCATCATAATATAAAAATAATGCTCCAAAGTATGCTCTCTGCAAGTATTGTTACAGTTTTGGACATCCAGTGAATCTTAGGGTTAGGTTTGTTGAGTTACTTTGGGTTTGGTTGAAATTAATGTTTTTGGAACGATTCTGGCTTTCATCTCTATTGCAAATCACCACTTTCTGTGACTTCCCCCAACCACAGCCTCAGTTCTCAGGTGGATGTCCGAAACGGCAATTTTACCTTAAACATCTCTTTTGGTTCTTCTTTTCAAATATTTTAGTACAGACTCTAGGCAAAGCCCAGGCTGGCCTGTTGCTGACGTCAATGGGGTTGCTCCCTTGCGTATTGGTGTTACTCCAGCTATTTATAGCATCTTTGAAAACTCTTGGGATAATTAACTTTAATCTAAAAGGCAATAATTGTGATGGTGATACACCAGCATCTTCATACATTTGGGGGTTTCATCTGTATTTAGTGAAACAGCCGCAGCTACTAAGGCAAGATAATTATCACATTCCCAAAAATAATTGGTCATAATCACACTTTTCTTTACTTTTAACATGGCCTTGTTCCGTTTGCTTACAAGAAACTGTCTAATACCGACACCAAAATAAATTCGGTTCAAAAAAGTTTAACAAACTTTTTTCCTCCTTTGGGCAAGGGATCTAAGATTATATGTCAGGTATTTCCGATATTTCCAAAAATACAACTCCAAACTTTTGATCGATACTTACACCAAGAGCATCCTGTACGCCCAAGGACCTGTCGCGTTTCAGGATTCCAGAGAAATTTCCCAAAACTCTCGTCCCGCTCCGCAGCGGTCTTGAAGTAGCTGTTCTCCGGCATGGTTCCTGATCACAACTCGCCGTAAGCAACGCCGCTCCGGTCGATGTTGGGACACTCCCTGAGCCGCCAATTGAGGCTCTCACGCTAGCTCCATCACCCAAGGATAAAAGAATTCGCAAATCTTCCATCCCTCTTTCTCATCTCTCTCCTTTCGGTATGGTCTAATCATGTAAAATTTTCATTTTTATCAATTATAACTTAATGGTATTGGTAGTGATTATAAAAGATATTGTCGTTATTGTTAAAATATTGTCGTAAAGTGTAAAAATAATTTAGAAGTTGTCGTGCAGCATCTACACAGCGGTACATGTAGTGAAAACGAAACACTATAAGAAGTTGGCTTTTGTACCAGAGTAAAGTAATATTCTAGAAAATTTACTGCTTATTTCAGGAGTCTTATTGGGCGTTTACTTAATTCTAATACCATGACTTGATTATAGCGTAAATTCTTCAAATGTGCACTTCGTAAAGTGAATACAAATATAGAAATAAAAAGGAGCAGGTAACCTGAGAGAATGTAGTCTTGGCCCCTACTTCAGAAGCATATAAACTATAAGTGATGGTCTTTGAGGTGAAGTCCTTAAGGTTAGAGAGATATTTTGGCCAGTCCACCGACTCAATAAGGTTCATATTCCCATCAGTAACTACATCATGACAGTTTGTATCCATGATCTCTACGCCATTGACCCTCACCCACTGCTGGTGCACCGACATGAGCAAAAGGCCAACCTCCATGTGATTTCGCTATCATCCTATTTCTGCATACTAATATCTGTCCTCAAAAGATTATCCTTGGAATATAAGTACAGTAGATCACGCAAATAAGCACGTTCAAGCGCACCAACAATACGTTAACATTATTAATACAATATTTGTTAACATTTATCTACATTTCATGCTGCCTAATCTAGGTCAAATGGCCACCGAATCCTGAAGAATGGCCAATAAACTCGGCCAAATTCTGAACTAATAGGACAAAGCTACAACATTCTACCTTCTTAACTATAACGACAAATATTACTTCCATAACCGGACAGAGTCATAGATATGAGAAACGGAGATGAATCAATATATGGAGAAAGTGATATGAAGATGGATTATCTAATTACAGATTGCAACTGCAGATTATGGAAGAATATAGAGATCCTTTATATAAACTGTCATGGTGTAAATGTGGTTTGGAATGTGCACCTTGTTGGGTAGGATTGATAAAAAATACCTGATGGTAATCTTAAGCATCTATGCCCAGTGATGATCGCTATTCCCCACCAGTGATACAAAGGCCATGACCAACATTCTCTCATGTTACCCACTACTGGTTGATTATGTATGTGTATCTAGTTCAAGATGTGCAACTAAGAAACAGCCACTGTCTAAGTATGACATGATAGTATAATAAAGTAAATGGTTAATGCAACATAAAATAAACATGTAAGACTATGCGAAGGTCCGCCAGGTGGGAATGATGGCTTCCAGGTACTTCCCATGGGACAGTTCCTTGGAGGCTCAAACGACTCGGGATGTGCCAAGTATCGTCAACTGTTTTATGCTCGGTCGTATTCTATTAAAAAACAGACAATAAATATCTTAAAGACTGTCTATAATTCCGCATCCGAATCCAGTTGCTGTTTAACAGAGGGACCAAAGCCATCTCCAACAGATCCTGATTCACACACTAATCTTATTTAACACCCATGGAAATTTTTCCAACTTTTTAGTTACTACGTGTGTATGATAACACATTAACTTCAGTGTCACTATTAAGAAACAGAACTCCCAAAATGGAATGCCTTTTAATGATGAAGGTTCTCTTGTCACCTTAACCATTTATGTGTCTAACTTCCTGAATCCGAAAAAGGGATAGAAATAGCAAAAGTAATTCAATTAAGGTCAAACTTAAACAAATATGTTTTGCTACGACTGTAACCTAAACAAATGTTTCTTGGGAATATTTTCGTCTTTTCTTACATCAAGCAACAGAGTTGGGTGATCATAAGCCGATAAGGTGATATAAGCTGTCATAAACCCAATATGATATCCAGGGCTGTCGACTTTAAGGGGTTCCTGGTTAAAAATAATTAGCTACAGGGGAGAAAGAATACTCCCCACGTATTCCCTGCGTGTCGTAAAAAGCGACTAAAAGGGGAGGGAGCGGGGGGCTGGAAATCCTCCCCTCGTTTCTGCTTTTCCAAAAAAGGAACAGAGAAGGGGCCAAGTGAGGATTTTCCCCCTAAGGCTCAGTCCTCTGTTCTT
>JAYMFT010046354.1:0-15414 GCA_038088735.1 Panulirus argus | reverse complement strand
TGTGTGTGTGTGTGTGTGTGTATATATATATATATATATATATATATATATATATATATATATATATATATATATACGATTTTTTTCATCCTACAGATAACCAAATGCACTCGTGAGGTAAGTTTGAAATCTGGCGAGAGGCCGTTCCAACCTTGAGTGGAGTCATCTCGAGCGAAGAAGAATAAAAAAGTGGAAATAATAAGAAAACTTAATTTTTCCTTTTAAACAGTACGGGTTTTTCTCTCTGTTTATGTCATTACGGCCATCTTGACGCCTGCCGGATGTGTAAGCCAGTGTTCTTTTTCATTCCAGGTGTTTACCGGAGCCCAAGAGATCCGTGAGCATCCTTTTAAGAGTTCCGGGAAATCTGAGAATAAAAAAAGACTTATATGGAAGCCCAGAAGGTCATGATTAATTACAAACGAGCCATTTTAATCTCGAGCCTAGGTGGAGAGTGCCACAGAATTGCTCGACGAAGTTACAGGATTTCCTGATCAAGATTTAAGACAACAGAATGGACGGAGATGACGAGGATCAGCGTTCCAGGAAGTATTCCATGCTGCTTGCTGGGTTTCCTCCAGCCGAAGAAGAGGTCGAAGAGTCCTGGAAGCTGTTGACGATGGAAGATGGGTTACCATTCTTGAAGCTTCTCTCCTCTCTCGATCTGAGTTCGGAGGTTTGAGAACCTGTTTGATATGACGCCTGCGGATGTGTGTGTGTGTGTGTGTGTGTGTGTGTGTGTCTGGCGTCCAGGAATATCCAGCTATTCTTGGAGGGCGAGGTAATGAGCCGCCGTTCAGCCTTCCGGCTTGAGAGTTAGTGGAGGCCTTCTCAGACATATTGGTGCCGGGATGGCGTCTATAAATGCATCGCCCCAGCTTGCAGATAAGAGAGGGAAGGGAGGGAGGTGGGGGAGCAGGGAGGGTCTTGTGATATGTCATAATGCCTCCATCCCTCTTTGAGGAAAGGAGGGCTGGAGAGAGAGAGAGAGAGAGAGAGAGAGCGAATGAAGATGCCCGAAAGCTGAGAATCCTAGCCCAATGACAGCAAACGATGGGGTGGCACTAAGTTAAAAACAAAAAAGATGCTCTCTCTCTCTCTCTCTCTCTCTCTCTCTCTCTCTCTCTCTCGTCTAACGTCCTTGAAGGTAACGGAAACAAACGGATGATCGGTAATTCAATATCTTTGGGAGCATCAGTCGGCTGGACAAAGGGGAGGACGAGACGGTGTGTGTTTAAAACCACTTGCCGGGCGACTGGAAAAGCGGCAAAGCACTTCAGAAGAACGACCCCACAGACCACCCTAGACGACTCGCATCAAGGGCACGGACGCACCCTCCTCTCCCCGGATGGCCACTGGCCCCTCCAAGGCCTGGCCTTCCGAACGCATCACAGGATTGGATCTCTCGAGTCCTCTCGGGAGGGAGAGGTGTGTGTGCGTGTGTGTGTGTGTGTGGTGTGGTCTAGGGACGGAAGGAGTGTTGCGCTTGCCACATCAACACTTCTAACGGTGTCAAATTACGTCAAACATCTACATAAACAGCTGTGGTATACATCACTCTCTCTCTCTTCATCGATATCTTTCCCCCATTCTCTCTCCAGCTATCATAATTCATTTACGATAACTAAGAAAATAATTAGGAGTGCTCCAAGTCAACGTTTACCGAAGATTTTCTCAGTATACATACACATATTTCCGAATAACCGAAGTATTTCTCGGTATATGTATACATACATTTCCGAATAATCTCAATTAATTTAATTCAACACGGAAAAAAAAATTATATATATAACGTTTTTTTTAGCCATCGGTCGAACTGTCAGGTTTAAGCATTTTCACTGCGCTTAATTATCCCCCTCCCCCCCTCCCGTGGGAACCTTAATTAGCTGTCATTCCCAGCAGTAACTTGACGTATATTCCAATACTGCGCTCGCGTTACGACAGTGTTAGAAATCTCATTACAATATTTGGAGTCTGTTGGTGGCGCTCCTGTCGTCGGCAAACGGAAAAAATATAATCACGAAATGAGAGACGAGCGGAAACTTTTTTACCACGCGAGAGGAAGACACACGCGAGCGAGTATTTCCTGAAGATTCGTTTGTCTTTATAGATTCTTTGTCTAAGGAAGGATCCCTCACCTTGGGAGATCCCAGGTCAAGAAGCGTTGTTGATGATCTTTGCACTGTCGAGGAGCGGGGTGAGGAAGACCTCGGGGTGAAGTAAGTCCTCAACGGGTTTCAAGTCTGTTCCAGGCTTATGTGTTGATGTTTGTCGTGTGGGGAGACAATCTCGCGTGTGGGTCGTATGTGAAAATTACTGTTGGAGTTCTGTCTAGCATTCTAGGAGCAGTTGACGATCTACGGTGATGAGAAGGCGTAATGCCTATCATCATTAATAATAACAATATGGTCTCCAGTCTGTTGCGCTGGAAGGCACTTTCCTTCCCCCCGGGACCCACAGCCACATATTGTTCCTGTCCACCTGCCATTTTCTGCCGCAAAATACGGTCGCAAGATTAAAAGATATGCCAAAAAAAAAAAATGTCGTGTTTGGGAATCGGGGAAAAAGTATAAAGATTACAATTATATCCGGCGCTGCTCGGGGGCATAGCAGCGGAGTTTTTACTTGTAATCGCATCAAAACGCATTACGCTGGATCCGATTCTTTCACACCGTGCGTGATGGGGATCTGGGGTCTTTTTTTACAGGCTCGCCGCTGCCGCCTCTATTCTTCGAAGTTCTTTGTCTGTCTTTTTTTTTGGAATCTTTGTGAATCAAACCAACGGTGCATGATCGGGAGTTGTGGGCTCTAACAGGAAGCTACTGCGTGGTATAAGAACGTACTGGATCGTTCCATAAACCCTGGATACACAAGGGTATTGGATGTGCTGGAAGTCCATTCTCTCCTCTCCATTTTCCATGCACTGGGAGTCTCAGAAACGTCGGCCATTAAGGGGGTCTAAAAGACTCTGCCGTGTGTCGACGCAAGATGACACGAACGCCTGGCCAATCAGACCACAATAGACTGGATTGGACGTAAATGAGCGAACCACCGCTTCTGGCGCGTGCGATTCTGAAACCCAACACAAGCCAATGGTGATGAAGTAGGAGGCGCAGTACCGCAGCCAATGATGAGAAGGACGCTGTCAATAGCTCATATCAACAAATGAAGTCACATGAACAGCTCACAGTTAATGAAAACAGACATCCATTCTGTCATGCGTAAATACACACACAGAAACTCATATGCTAATATATAAACACACACATACCAGAGCAGGTAAACAGCTGTACTTCTCATGCTGAGGGGTCTAACAGCATACGGACTCAAACAAGTCGGTATCCATACAGACTTTCTGACGTTGTCTGCCGTCAATGACCTGGCGGCTACGCTCACACATTTAACACAATTGGCGTGACCCACCCGAATGATTAATTAACATCCGTGCTGCAGCCACCTTGCATCAAACAATATACTCACCCCAGACCACAAGATCATCTCCCTGGCGCCTGAACAGCCCACGTGGGCTGCGTTACTTCTAACACCAGGGAGATGTGGACCCCCTTGGAGTGAGAAGTTCTTTGGCGAGACTGGACTCCCAGTGACAGAGCCTCGAAAATATTCATTTGCCTATTCATACATCAATTTATTTCTCTATAAAGTGGTAGAGTTCCAGGCCACCGGCGCCACGCATGACATTCTAAAACGAGATATCTCGAATATGTTCGAACGGCGCTTCACATCATATTCTCGTGGGGAAAAATAGAGAGTCCATGAATATGAATCATCGGCGAATTATGAAGTGGTATTGAATTTCTCCACAAATGCGAGCGGTACGACAAAATGGGGGGCGATCTGGAATTAGGAATTATCAGCGATAATAAACTAAGACCCAGATTGTGTCGGGATATTTTCGTCCTCACACAGGCTACGCTCGGCAGAGTTCCGGTCTCGGTTCGAACCACTACGAATCATAAAGACTCGAACCAACACGAACCGAAGAGATTCGAACCGGTTCGAGCCAATGAATGCGATATAATTCCAAGACTTCTGATAGTTTACGCTCCCACGGTAGACTCTGAGTCGTGAACATCAACATAAACAATAATAAAACCGGGTTGTTGTTGTCGATATAAACAAACGGATTCCGCTTCGTCTTTGTTTACAAAAAAGCTGTTATGAAATAGCGACGCGACCTTTTTTTTTTTCCCCTTTTCTCCTGGCTAATGCATAAAATCCTAAAGGCTCTTTTTTTTCTTTTTATTCGTTTATTTCAGCTGCGGATAAAGAGTACGAAGCTTTGAGGTATTATAGCAAAGACGAGCGTGAAATATGGCATTTTGTACAAAAATTTCACAATGTCATTTCTGGTCACAATTTCCCGTTTTCAAAGCCTTCCTGTTGCTCTTCGGTATTTTGTAATCAAATATTCATATAAATGGAAATACAGTGAACCTCCCCACCAGATTATGGTGTACTCTATCACCAATAACGGAAGCCCTTCCCACAAAATGATGGTGAACACTATCACCAGTAACGTGTTCGTCAAAGTCAAAACCCGAAATACGTTGTTAGCAGTTGGCGACTTTAATGATATGAAATGGTCTCTGGATCTTGGGCAATTCATTAAGTGACTGATAATGCAAGGCATTTCATTTAATACCTGGAAAGATTTTAAGAAAATGTTTACGAGTTGTCTAAGTTGAAAAAACAAATAAACAAATGCATACGAAGATTTTATGACACAAAACGGCTAAATACTAGACTTTATTGTGCAACAGAGAACACCGCTAAACACAATGGTTTTGCTACACCGAACAACAAAGCAAGAGAACTGTACCACACAAAGCGAAAATATATACATGACTCATTCGCTCAAAAAATTACAGAAAGCCGCAATAAAGACTAAACAACCTACACTCTACAAACAACTTACAACGCACATTCTCTTCACAATTCACAGTGGGATAACATTTTATTAAAATACACTTGGCTGAAAAAAAATTTCTTGCAAAGACCTCATCGTTTTGGACAAGTCTCTGGTGATCTGAAGGAGGCGCAGCCGTCGCACTTCGAGCGCCCAGGCTCTGAGTCAATCAAATGACCGCTTCCTCGCAGCATGTGTTTTTTGAGGGTTATTTTCTCTAAATACTTTGCGTAGAGAGAGAAAAAAAAATTGTCACATATTTCAAGCTGTGCATGTGAGTAGTGAATGCTAAAAACTTCAGCCATTGTAACCGTCTGCTACATAAAGATCTGGATGACAATAAATGGCTACAATATCTCTCCTTCTTTGAGAATGTCGTTTGAATTCTTATCATTCTCTGACTCTGTTTTACAAGCCCTCTCGTAGATGCTTTTCTCTCACTCTAAAATTAAGTTTTCCCACCTATTATCTAACATTCACTTCAGCAACTTACCGTATTATTGACCTCCATGGCCACCTTCCCCGTCTCATGATCACAGACTTCCTTTTCTCTGCCTGATTCACTGACGAATGAACAGATCATAATGCCACCATAGCCCATTAAATCAGTATATCAACAAATGGCTTACCTTTTGTCTTGATGGTGGTCCACTAAACAACACTCTCTTGGACTGTCTAACTGCCGTCACCTCAACCAATATCAAACTTTTCTCGTGTTCGCCCACTGTTCTCGTAAAGGTTCTGCGGGAAATTTCTGCCGGAAATGGAAAAAAAAATGGAACTTTAGTAGACCACAGCACTAGCACGGCACAAAATGGGGCCAGACGCCTCCATAAATAAGCAATTACACACACACACACACACACACCACGGTACACCAACACTGACTTCTTCCAATAAAACTTAAACCATGAGCAAGGAACGTTTAAGGAACACACCTCCCTCCTCCTCCTCCTCAATCTCCAGTTTTGTGTGAAGCCAATGTAGCAAAACTTGAAATCGGCACTTGTTATCTAGTCTACACAGCTTCCAGTTTCAGTGCAAGATGACACAGCAGGAAGATGATAATCATCCCGGGGGGAGGGGGGGTCTACTCCTTTGTCGTCTGCTGTGTTGACATTTTATTATGACACCTTCTGGTGGACAGAAGACCTGCTGCAGCTCCGTCGCCTGCAGAAAAATGAGAAATTACACGGAAACATCTGAAGGTCTGCAGATTTCCGAAAGTACCCAGAGGGCAAAGAGTTAACGTTTGAATTAATTCAAGGTGATATATATTATTACGGTAAATATTTGATTCATGGAGGAACATATATATATATATAGCATTTACTCCTATATTTAAACTTTGGTATAATTATAATTACTGTATTTCACAACTGCGATATTTCTCGGCCCCAGTGAGCACTGTTTAATAATTTAAGCTTCTCATAAAGTTATATTTCAAATTTGAAGCAAAAAGTTATCAGTCCTGAAAAAAAATACCCTGAATATTATATCATTTGCATTTTCTGTCATTTTCCTTCACGAAATTCATCACAGTATTTTGTAATATTTTTCACACTGAGTATGATTATGTTTTAGGGGCATTAATCCACGCAATTTAATTCTGAATTATGTAACTGTTTAATACATTTCACTATTATTCTCTGAGTTTCAGCCGCTGTAAGCGTTATATAATCCCTCAGGTTATTAAGTAATACAAAGATTTTTAAAATTGTTTTCTTTTTCAACTTTAAAACAAAAAAATTGGCTTGGAAAAAAAAAACTTACGAACTGAGTTTTAGCTTCTTGTCCGATGTTTCAATTTTGATTTTGCTCAAAATTTTCTCAAATGTGTTTTAACCTTCAGGTTAAATTAGGACCCAAGGTCCTAAAAGCTGTATTATTGTCTATTAGTCGTGTATTTTTTTTTCTTGAATTAGTTCTATCTATCTCTATGTTTCTATGTATCTGTCTATTACCAGTATTCCAATCCTAATGGATTGGTATTTAATGGATTGGATCAAGTATACACACACACACACACACACACACACACACATACAACCTCAGCCCATACCCAGTGTGCAAAAAATGAAACATCGGACTTCCACATTTAATTACGTATGTTAATGAATTTCATAATTAGCCACGAGCTGTGTCCTTCCTGACAACAGTTCTGCAACAATTTTCCCAAATTTTGGAGTGGCATAGCACTAACTTAGTCCCTCCGTCCTCTTTGCGCGTGCATCTCAAAATCTCACTTCATCGTCGATACAATAGTCTGAACCCGAGTAAATCATAAGCATATTGTGCTTTACTCGAAGATTATGTCTGTACGATTTATATTTGCCAACATTCTTAAATACAAAAACCCGTATTCATATTCGTTTCTAATTCATGACTGGAGTTCCTAAGACTAACACCACTTACCATCTGGACTAATGGTACCCATGTACCACAGGTGATGCGTGGGGAACCACTATTGTAAGGAGGAAACGACCCGCCACTGAAAGCTAAGGCGTTTATGATGAAGGAAGACAGTGGGGGTTGTCTGAGAACAAACCTACCAGCTCACAGACACAATGGGAAAAGTCAACAGGCTTTATATACACGAGGAAAGAACCAGGAGATAGATGGAAAAGGTCAGAGAGGATGTTTAAAGGGTTTGAAAACAAAATAACTTCACCAATGAATACCAAATTCGTTTCATATTACCCCTGGCCACCATTCCCTCGGGAGCATTGTGTCACATCCCCACCACAAGCGGAGTTAAGACACACACACACACACACACACACACACACACACACACTCACACAGATATTCCGATATTGCGATATTGACAGCTCAAGTGTTCTTGATCAACTAGCCGGGAGATGAGGCACGTGCAGTTGTGGGTGTACACAAGTGTGTGTACTTATGTGCAAATGAGTGTACTACTGTGCGTATGTTTTTATGTGCATGTGTACGCGTTGTGTGTGTGTGTGTGTGTGGATGGGGTCAGGCTTGTACGGTTCACAGAGTGTGATGAGCCAACCCGAGCTGGTTGAGGGACGAGGGTTGAGTGAGTCTGGCTCCTGCAGGCGTAGTGGAGTGGACAGGGGCAGAGAAGAGGTGGCAGAGAGGAGAGGTGTGGCAGGAGGAAGGTGACCTGCCAATGACAGGGACTTGGGCGAAGTTTTCACTGCAAGAAAATTTGAGCTGCACGAGTCTGCTGACGGCACAGACAAGGGAAGAAGGGTTCATATGAGGTGTAGTGAGAAGATACAAGTTTTTAGTTCGAAGACTTTTACTGGGGTTGGGTGTATCATGAGAGGGGATCGAGTCCTCTTCTCTCGGGTTGGTTGTGTCATGAGGGGGGGATCGAGTCCTCTTCTCTGGGGGTTGGTTGTGTCATGAGGGGAAATCGAGTCCCCTTTTCTGGGGGTTGGTTGTGTCATGAGAGGGGATCAAGTCCCCTTCTCTTAGGCTGGCCCTGTCATGAGAAGGGATCGAGTCCCCTTCTCGGGGTTTGGCTCTGCCACGAGAGGGGATCGAGTCCCCTTCTCGTGGGTTGGTCCTGTCTTGGGAGAGGATCTAGTCCCCTTCCCTGGGGTTGGTTCTGTCACGAGAGTGGATCGAGTTCCCTTCCCTGAATCTTTATTTCTTTTATTTCTTTTCGGGAGGAGGAGCAAAAGGAGAGTGTGAATCAAGGAGATCTGGAGAGTTCGAAGTGTGAGTGGTGAGGAGGGAGGCGAGGAGAGTCCTTACAGCGATGAACAATACCTGTGAGTAGTGACGAGGATGATTTGGTCCAGGCCACATACAGTCGTTCTCGAGGGTGACCTGGTCCAGGATTCACACGAAGCTAGTAAAGTGTCCTTGTTCGCCACATGACCCAGGAAGCATATCGGTGTCAAGAGGGCATTAGAAGGACAGGGTCAGGCCTCTCTCATATATCAGCTTGAATGGAATTTGTCTGGAACCAGTGCAGACGCCCCCCGTAAACTTTACAGCCACAGCAGGAGCAGCAGAGCAGGTCCTCGAGGCCAGAGGGTGGTGCCGCCCCTGGCCATCATTAAAATGCCCAACAGCTTTAAAGCCAACGTCAGTTCCAGATGTGCCCCACATTTCAGCGACGGGACCCGATATACACACACTAGAATTCGAGACCTCTGCGTGTGTGTCTCTAGGCCTAGAGACGCACACGCTGAGCTCTCGTTACAGTTATACCGTGAGTTCGACGTGGGCTCCTTCAGCAGCACCTCCCGCGGTGGAGGGAGCCGGCCAGCCAGCGTCCCACAGGGCCAGCAAGTTATCCCCGTCCTGTTTAGCGCAGCAAGGGGGAACGGTAGTCCTCCACTCCTCGTGTTCTATTCTTTTCCTTCCTCGTTGCCAGTTCTTTCGGGGTTTGGGGGAGTTTTATCGCCCGATATTTTCCCCCGCCGACATCCTCGCCGATCCCGGCAGCCATTGTTGTGCAGAGCAGCCTGTTAAGGCCACGATACCGTGGGACCTAATGGCTTAATGACCCTTATCTACCTCACGAGAGCTGGAGGGCATTCAAATCCGGGGATATGTGCAAGCCCCTCCAGCCTGGTATGCCAGCCCTGGTGGTGTGGGCCGAGCCCTCAGCTCTGTAAGCCCTGTAAGCCTTCATCCATGGTCAACACCAGCCTGGGCAGCCTCCTAGAGCCCGCTTAGCAGACCACAAGACACGGCTTCCATCTGTTGGCCAAGACCTTACCCAGAACTTTAAAGTTTTGGGTAGTTTAAAGGTAAAGTGTATACTTTAATGTCTCCATTTAGGGTTATAGTCCCATAAATATTTGGGTATTAAATCAAAAGTATAAAAATCTTAAAATAAACATGGCTGACATTATCAGCATCACCTGATGCTCACGGTTATGAGAAAATATAGGATTCAAAGACGTTACTTATTACCTGGGGGCTTGGGTGAGTCCCACCTTAATACATACACAGTTCTTTGGTACTAGTGGCGCTATCTGACCACAATGGTCACAAGTCCCTGTCCTATGTGGTGCTACCTGAACATTAGACTCCTTTCAGATGGTCAATAATGGTAGCCCCTGTGGACAAAGACCCAGGTATTATTAAATCCTTCTTGTTTGACGGAGAAGAAGAATGGGAAATACATTGGATGCGAGTCACAACGCACACAGAGAGGTAAAACAAATGAATAGCCGTTTGAGACAGATGCCAGGAAATGTACAGCAAAGCCAGAGCAGATGAAGGGTACAAGAGACGACACACGTTGACCACGTTCCATCACCAAAAACGAGAAGGGATGGCTGGGGACGGCGAGGAACAAGGACCTGATTGCGTAGCGTGTCTGCTGGAGAACCGCAGTGTGTGTGTGTATGTGTGGCTGGAGGTTATACGTATATTGTGTGCTGCACAGGGTTCCTAGAGGGCGTGTAGAGGATGTGAGATGCTGTGTTTCCATAGCCAGGTGGAGTAGTCCAGCAAGCTGCTTGTTCTAGAGTAACATGATTCACTTTAAGGAAATCTTGTTGTCTAGATACGGACTGGATGACAAATATCCAACATCAACACATCAACCAAAAGCATGTATTCTCTCTGCACTTCTGAAACTAGATGTCAACAGTTACACTTTTCATTTCTCATACCAAAGATGTTTTCCAGCCCTCGTCTGTCCTTCAGGCGCCACTAAAACTGAATGCGAGACTCGACGTCTTTTCGGCTCTTCCAGTCACAATCCATCCCTTGTATCTCCATCGGACGGTTCTGGAACCCCATGTGTGAAATGGGGCTTTCTTCCCGCCCTTCACTTCGGAGATCTTCCAGCATTTCGCCTCCTCTGTAGACGCCTCTGGAACTTGGTTAGAAAAAAGAACCCTTACTCCCTAACTTCCCTTTCCAGGAATACACCAGTCCTCAAACTCCTTTGGAATTCTCTCTTAATCAGCATCCATGAATATGTCCCAGAGTTTAATCCGTCACCTTTAGCGACAAGTTTAGTTGTCAACAGAATCACACTCTCTCCCTGGCTCTTCTGCCCACCCGTCAAAGGTTCCTCTCCAGTCACAGTGATTGAAGTTCCGATTCTTCTAATGAACAAGTTGCGAGATGAAGAAATCCTTCCAGCGCCTGGATAATTATAAGTCTTCTGTCTGTGTGTTGGACGATTTATCATGTACAGGAACAGGGTCCAGCCAGGAAGGATCTGGAAAAGAAAAGGGGGAAGAAGAGGAGGAGGAGGAGGAGGAGGAGGAGGAGGAGGAGGAGGAGGAGGAAGGAGGAGGAGGAAGAGGAAGGAGAAGGAGGAGGGAAAAGGAGGCAAAAGATGATCAGGAGGAACTTGGCTTGACGGGAGAGAAGAAGCTAGACGAGGACCCCGATTGAAACGGTATGTGATGTGAGTTTGACAGTGTAGTGGATGAGTGAGTGTAATGGGTGACTGTATGTCGGTGTAGTGGGTGACTGTATGACAGTGTAGTGGGAGTCCCCAGCCCAAACCTGACCCCGGGTGTGTGTGTGACAACATCCCATGACCAACGCAAGTGGTGTGACCATAAACAATGGCCTAACTACCAACACTTTTCTCTCGACAATATCTTTTTCAATTATCCGTCATTCAACTTTACATCCGCTGTACAAAGAGAGGGAGAGAGAGGGGGAAAGGGAAGGAGAGATGATAAAGATGGTGGGAAGAAGAGATGAGGAATAGCCAAGGGGATTACGATCCTGGGATGTGATTAGCAGCAAATGACGAGGAACTGAGGAAAGAACAAAGGAGAACAAACGAAGTAGGAGAAAATGTGATGAGGTATTACAAGCGGTAACAGTGGGATATTGAGAGGCGTAGAACATGGCAATGTGGGGCTGGTCGCGGAGGGTGGAAGTCATTATATATGTTACTTCATGATGGACCTTGAGGATGAAGGTCTCTTAGATTCAGGTTGGGGGAAGGTTTCTTGGGCATTAGTGTTATAGCTTTTGCGACCTACTTTTCTGGCACGGGATTTATGTCTATGGGGCTCCTGCAGCGCTCAGGAAGCTGGCCATGTCCATTGGGCGGGATCACAGGTCAAGAAGTGGGGTAACTTTGTGTGTGTGTGTGTGTGTGTGTGTGTGTGTGTGTGTGTGTGTGTGTGTGTGTGTGTGTGTGTGCAACTGAGACGTATGTTTTCAGCGTCGTCGGTAATAAAGTAACACGGTGGGCATCAGGGGTCTTGTGATATTTTGAATCGGTCTGTAGTGATGGAGAGACGGTTGGAATTCCAAAGTGCAGACGAGAAAGTGTAACTCGTGCATGTCTGGAGAGAGAGCATTTTCTTTTTCTTCTTTCTTTCTTTCTCTTCGTGGCAAAAATATCCTAGTTAACATTGATAACTAAGTTTTCACTTTAAACAAAAGATATTCTTTTTTCATTCAACTTATGTTTTAAGAGATAAAAAAAGATAGTGAAACATCACAACACGATTGAATTTGTAAATGAAATGTTCTTGCAATGGCAACAGTGGTGGCAATGATGCCGTGAGGGATTCCTATGGTAATGTTTGAGTCATTACGCTCTCTACAGGTCATTAAGTGTAGATTCATAATTAAACAGCGGTTACATTAACTCCTCTCATTCCTATCAAAACTTGAAAACAAAATAACAGTTTCAATGCGTTACCTAAAGGTTATGTTACTTCTATTCCTTCGTGTTAATGCTTTTACGTGAGCAATTGACTGATTTCTCGCAGCCGTCCTGGTTAGGCACAAGCTGACGTTTCTAACCATGTGGGTTCCTGTCACCTTGTCCGAGGCGCCAACTGCCTCAACCGTCTTTATTGATCGCCATTAGCGTCCATCTGTGGCCCCAGCCGCTTTGTATATATACCCAACGGGTCTCTGAAGGACACTAGAGTTCCCTCTCCAAACGCAAGTTACCTGGACACGATCTGATGATTATTTACTTTCCATGCGCCAGTTTGGTAAGCGTTTTCTGGACTTTATGTATAGAAAATACGTTGTTAGAGCTGTCGTAAAAGAAACAAGATTTGTGGAACTGGAGAGAAAATTACTATAGTAAATTTTCACATCAAAAATTAAGCTAAATCCTGCGCTGGTAAGCCGACAACGACTACGGATCTCGTTGTTCTTTTGTTTCCATAATTTACGCTGCCTGTAAATCAAAGTCCGATAACAACATTCTTTTACAGCTCTTTGAGGCTTACTTAAATGTTTATGCATCTGCCTTGTGATCATTAAATTTACGAGTATATATATTGATATATGTTTTGCTTTTGACATATTACTAAAGCAAAATAAGCGAACAGTAAGATTTTTACTGAAATTGTGGAGGTTTGCGCAAGCCTTCTTTCATTTGTGATGACTTTACTTCTGTTTTCTCATATGGCGCAAAAGTGCGTCTGAGATTCCCCGCATCATACAGATTTATCGCCCATCATCGCCTCGTATGATCATTGTTGAGCATTTATATTGTCATAAAAACGTGTGAATGTCACTAACAGCCGTCCTCCGTGTCGGAAAAGTCTGTATTTCAAACAATTCATAGGGATTTCTTTGTAACGAACGGCTGCAACCGGAGCACAAGCTACATCCAAAATGTCGCCTCGGTTAAAATACTTTACAGGGAACTTCACAAGCCCTCCCGTTCAGGATACGTTTTTCTATCCCAGTGTAAAGATTTCACGAGCCTTTGCATACTGATGTGGTCCTCTATCAGCTTTAGATAAGGTGGACAGGTTCATTCACCCCCCGCCCAAATGTAACCTATCCTTGCCTAGGATGGACCAGTTTCTATGAAATAATCCTGGTGTTACCCCATGACTTTTCTAGAGGCTCATGTAGTCAAGGCTGCGCCTCCTCTTCTTCCAGTAGCAGGGAAGTGTAGGCTCCTTTGGAGTGAGAAGTTCTTTTGACGGGACAGGCTGTATTACCAATGACACAATCTCGCTAGAAGTAAATTTGCACTCGCGATGCAAACTCGAGCTGGCGGAGTCTGATGGTATATATATATATATATATATATATATATATATATATATATATATACCTTAGATACAAATCACGTGAGCCTTGGCACCTTACCTTTCACCCTCAGCAAAAGATAAGAGACGACAAAAAGAAAAAGAGACGGAAATTGAGAAACTCACTTCGCGCCCGTCTGCAGAACCGTCCACGCTGGAGACTGATGAGGCTAAGAAAACGGAGGAGAGCTCGCAGTAACAGATTAAACTGTGAAAGTAACATTGTTCCCTTCTGGAAGACTAGTTCCGTACGTCCAGTAAAAGATTCTTGGCCCAAAATTTCTCCATAAGGTACTGACCGTATTATATCATAATTCTATCTAACAAACACGAAAATTAAATTAGATACATAATCTTTAATGCATAACGTAATAAACTTTAATAAATGTAATACTCTCATTTATTTGTAATTTCAATTTACTCGTTTTAAACGTAAATAATGGATCATGGCTTGATAACCCTCTGTTATTAATTCCAAAATGGGGCAATCCATGGAACACTTGTGTCGCCTGCAGTGCAGCCCAGCTATTGGGAGTGGCATAAATTTTAACGAATGGAAATATATATTGTTTGAAAGGTATCAAAAAATATCTGCATATAAAATTCCATGACGGAGAGTGGAATTTTTCTCTTTATGAGCCAGGATATACACGGTTATGTAAGTGGCACGAATATATAACTAGAATAGTTAGTCATATGGCACCCATTTCTCTTTGTTTATGGGGAACAACTGAACTAAGATTCATGGGTGCGTGATTAAGAAATGTTCAAGTTATGGCCAAAGTTATGCCGTGGGTGATTCCGGATTATGGCCTGCTAGGTTACGCAAAGGGAAAGGAGGGGAAGTGCTAGGTTACGCAAAGGGAAAGGACGGTTGGTGCTATGTTACGGAAAGGGGAAGGGAAAGTGGGGGGTGCTAGGTTACGCAAAGGAAAAGGAGGGCTGGTGCTAGGTTACGCAAAGGGGAAGGGAAAGGGGGGATTGCTAGGTTACGCAAAGGGAAAGGAGGGGTGGTGCTAGGTTACGCAAAGGGAGAGGGTGGGGTTGCTTGGTAACACAAGGGGGAAGGGGCAGGGGTGCTATTTCACGCAAAGGGAAAGGGTGGGGGTGCTAGGTTTATAACAAGTTACTTAAAATTTTAAGTTTGCATCCACTTTTCGCATCTAGTCGGTAATACTTAACCATGCGAAACTACGTAACGCATGTTACGAAACATCTACAAGAACCAACTTTGTAACAACCTAACGTAGCATCCACCCACTCGGGTGGGGGGGGGGGAAGGAAGGAGGTCTGACTCAAGTAACCCCTTTGTGACCTCCGTAATCCTTCTTTTTTTATTTTTACGCTACCGCTCACAGGATGAGCATAGAGGGTGGTGGGTGCACAACTCGATCAAAAGACGAAGCGTTTCAGTGACGGTGAATCTCTCTCTCTCTCTCTCTCTCTCTCTCTCTCTCTCTCTCTCTCTCTCTCTCTCACTCACTCACACACTCACCCCCA
>JAYMFT010046343.1:0-15414 GCA_038088735.1 Panulirus argus | reverse complement strand
ATGATATATATATATATATATATATATATATATATATATATATATATATATATATTCAAGGATTCTTCGTGTCTCGTTAGCTGCCGTCACGTGACCACCGTAAGTACTAGGAACGGTCTAGCCCAAACTCTTGCCGCACAACCACACGTTCGTGACATCCGCCGTGGCAACGCCTGCAAAAAGATCGTGTATTCGCTGTCCGTCGCTCCTGTCACTTCTTCATTACCTCAGTACCTGCGTCAGGACCTCACTCCTCGTGTCCCTCGGCTGTACATCTCTCGAGGTCGAGTTAACAAAGTTTCGCTTTCGCCCTGTTGCTGCCGCCCAAGTTATCATACTGCTGTTATAGCTAACCGGGGTGTTCCTGCCGCATTCACCACCAATAGTTCCATATACACCATCACTACTATCACCACTATCACAGACGCTGTCAATGCTACTATATATACCATCACTACTCTGACTTACACTATCACTACTGTCACAGACACTGTCCATACTATTATGTATATCATCACTACTATCACTTACATCATCACTACAGTCACAGACGCTGTCAGCACTACCACGTGTATGGCCACTGTTTTCCACGTTAACTACCGTTTATTTTACTTACACCACACTTATAACCACGTACATGTATCATCACTATCACCTACGCCACCACTGCTATCACGAACACCACCTCTACTGTCCCGTACATCATCACTAATAACCACGTACGTTCATCACAACCACACGCACCACCACCACCACTGTCACATACACCACCACTCCTACCACGTACATAATCACCACCACTGATATGATTCCACCACCACTGCAGTTGGTGGTACAACAACCAGCATCACCACCATCGCTGCTACCACCACCACTGCCGCTGTTCCCTTTACCACAACTACCACTATCTCTTACTCCCATCACACTATTACCAGTACAACAGCACCACTCCCGTCACCACAACTACAAGCATCTATCCTCCCCACCTCACTGTTACCAAAATCTACAACTATCATCCCTACAATCATTCCTATTACAGTCCTTAACCATAAACGTCATCACTACAGTTGTTCCCACCACCACCACCACCACGACCAGGGGCGTTCCCCCTCGCTAGCCATCTGTATCCGGACGGAGCCAGTGTTGCCTCCGTCATTACAATAATCGCCACTGCCGTTGCTTCACGAGGCTTGTCCCAGCGGCGGCGCCTCGCCTCGCCTCGCCTCGCCTCGCCTTCCACCCCTCCCACGTCCGCCCAGCGACAGATCTCACGGAAGATCATGAACTTGCTCTTGACTGAATTTTGCTTGCGAATCTCGTTTCGTTTCACTCCTTCCGCTCCATCACAGCTCAAGTCCCTGGTTTACCACAGGCGGAGATTACGGTTAACATGATTATTGTTAATGCTATTGTTATAAAAGGTAATATTACCATCTTTTTAAAACAGTGACGCCAGTTTTATTCTATTTTTTTTTTGTAAACGGGTTGAGTGGCCATTCGTGTGGTTTCCAAAGTCGGGAATTTCACAGAGAGAGAGAGAGAGAGAGAGAGAGAGAGAGAGAGAGGATATTAGGAGATAAAAAGAGTAAGAAATTCGTGTTCCTCTCTCTCTCTCTCTCTCTCTCTCTCTCCCTTGTGCTTTAAGATCTGTATTCCTCCGCGCTTCCGCCTACGCTCCTCTGTACTTCTCTTTTTCTTTCAGAAACTCATCACATTTCACGCCTGCTGCTCTGGGTTCCCTCGTATCCTTGTGATCACCGCGTAATTGAATTTACACGAAGATACTACACACTACGCTCACGTCCCGACGCCAGGCAGGAAGCAGCTGAGGTGAGTGCAGGAGGAGGAGGAGGGAGGAAGGGGAGGAGGCGGCGGTAACTGTCCTGCGGGAGGAGGAGGAGGTCCTCAACCCTCGTGGAGGACTACCACGGAACAAGAACTGAGGGAGGGTGGTGACAGGCGATGTCCTACGACCAGCAAGGGTTGCAGGAGGGGTGTCAGACGGTGTCCTACGACCAGCAAAGGTTGCAGGAGGGTGTCGGAAGGTGTCCTACGACCAGCACCGCAGGAGGGTGTCACCTGGTGTCCTACGACCAGCAAGTGTTGCAGGAGGGTGTCAGACGGTGTCCTACGACCAGCCAGCCAGGCGATGGCTCCTCACAGCCAACATCCGGTCTCCCAGCACGACTCATCATCCCCAGGGCAAGGAGGGGGAGGGTGGGAAGGGGAGGTGGCGGTGGGAGTTGCTGGAGGAGTTGGAGGAGCGTATAGTAGAGGAGAGGGCCATGTGCTTGTGCTTAGGTGGTAGTCGTAATAGTGGTAATGATGATAGTGGTAGCAGGTGGTACAAATAGTGATGATATCTTGGTCGTTGTTCTTGTTCTTGTTCTTGTTGCTGCTGCTGTTGCTACTACTACTACTGCTGCTGCTGCTGCTTCTACTACTACTGTTGCTACTGACGGATGTACGTATCAGGGTTGGGGAAGGGAGGAGGAGCACCACCAGGAGGAGGTCCCCCTCTGCAGCGAGCGGTGTGAACCAGCCTCAGGAGGGCCTGAGGCGGAGGAGATCCGGGGGGTTGGAGTTGGGGGGGGGGGCAAGTTTGTGGGAGGCCATTACGTCATGCAAGGACGCCACTTAAGATGATGATGATGACGATGAGAGAAGACGATGATAGTGCGAGAGATGAAGGTGATCATGAGGTCTCCCTCGCCGTCACGCTTCCACCTCACCACCTCTCCTTCTCTTCACGGGTTTTGCTGAGCTCACATCATACAGGCGATCGGTCTAGAGGTGCATGTCATACAGTCAGTCTACAGGTGCTGGTGAGTGCACGTCATGCAGGAGATCCGTCTACAGGTAATTTCACGGCCATGCCCTCCGAGAGATATGTCCTTACCTGCCTCATCTCATTGTTCTTACCCGCGGCGCCTGTCTCGACCTCCAACTCCCTCTGTACTGCACTCCACAACCGTCTCCACACACCTTCCTGTTGCACACTTAGTGTCTCCAGTTCTCCCCTAATGTGAACCCCAGAGTCTCCACACCACGTGTCTCCCAGCCACCCTCTGTGGGCCCGAATCTCCACACCCAAAGGTTTTCGTTAATAGAGCAAGTTCTGGCCACTCGCTACCCCCTCCATCACCCAGAAAACCCCAACATCCTCTTTCCCCTCCTCTTCCTCCACGCTTCGCCACACTCCCAACCGCTTTCCCACCCACAAACACACCTCTCCACAACCCCATACACGCCACACTATTCTGCATACGCCGTTCCACCATCTTACACACTACCCAACTCTCATATATACATTCCTCACTTCCATATACACCAAACCATCCTAATAAACATCGCCTCGTCCAACTCCACCCACCCATACACACTTCTCGACCCCATACATACCACCCACAACCCCCATACACATTCCTCCTACTCCATACACACCTCCTCCACCCCCATACACATTTCCCTCATGCTGGAGGAGTGACATCTCTCACTACCCAGCAGTTCGACCGTACCTCAGCTTGGATTAGACTCTTATACCACGACGTTTTCAGACCCCGTCAGGGAATGGCCCGTTTCACGTACACACAATGTATATACTCGAGCCATAATCTCGGGTAGATTATCTCTCGTAAAACACCACAAAGGAAAAATGTCACACAAGTCAAAAACGTGAAGTTTGGACTCCAGTCCGGAACTAGAGTCACCAGCGTAATGAGAGAGCAACGAGGGACCAGGAGGGTGACACATACACACACACACACGCACCGGCGCATGGGCTGTCGACCAAACACTAAGGCGGAAAATCACCCTTAAAGCCCGTGGGTAATGAACTCTGATGATGTTCTAAGTGCAAGAGCTTAGTCACGCCATGTGTCTGGTCCCTTGGAGTCGCTCGTCTTCACACACTCTCTCTCTCTCTCTCTCTCTCTCTCTCAGTGAGCAACACTGACCTGGAAAATTGTGGTGATTACCACCGCTTTCGTATCAATACTAAGAATTAAGAACATATTTAGTATAAGCCTAGAGCCAATTTAGGGCTAGAAATAGAGAACAAAAAATGGAGTCAAGCGAGGAGAATCATCAGGAGCAGACACAGCTGTAAAGCATGTCTGTTTCGAGAAGGCTGCATGAAAAAGATCGTAATGATCAGCCACAAGAAGGAGGAGAGACCAGCGAACCAAAAGGTGAGTCAGCTGACACCATAAGAGTCGGGACATTTTCCTCGCTGACGAGAGGAACAGGACCAGAACTGTCAACAAAAGGATGAAGACAGATCGTGGATTGCGTCGTCGAACTGGAAAAAGAATTTAGGAAACTGATATATATATATATATATATATATATATATATAAACAAAGACCATGGCCAAAGAAATCCAAGGGATCTAAAAGAAGGAAAACTGTGTATCATGTGGAACGCGACAGAGAAAGGTCTCAGGACGTTCCTGAAATATATCAGTAAAAGGAAACGCCCTTAACACAGAGATCGAGATACGGTTGAAAGACAGGGGGGCAGGAAACAGGAGCAAACTCCGGGGCTGAACAACAGAACCAGGAGGTGCCGACTGTTGCTGGGGAACAGAGGGGGGGGGGGTCTTTCCTGGCGACTGTGACCTGGCGCTTTTGAAAGGACATGTTCTTCATTTTCCTCCAAAATTCTTAAAATAGTTTTCCTCCTCTCTTCTCTCTTCCCCCTCTCATTAACCCTCTTTGTACCTCAGTAACGCCAGGCCTTGACATAGACTTATGTCCGTGACTGGAGCCTCCAGCATAAAAAAGAAAACAATCTGTGATACTGAAACACAATTATATACACTGAGGGAAACCGAACAGTCAGTCTGGGAAAATATGACTTGTTCAGTAAATGGCTCAAGTAAGTGTAATTAGGATCGGAGCATGTTAACGAAACTGGGTATCATAAGAAATGAAACAGACACAGAAGTTGATGAAGCGACACAGCAGGACTCAGCCAACAAGTGGGTAGACGTGAGCCACTGGTGATATTCTGGAGGCCTGGAGGAAGAATATAGTCCGGCCAGAGAGGAAAGACTGGGGGTGGGGGGAAATACTGATCAATAGACTACTGGCGGCTACAGAACCTCCAGGGGCCATTCCTGACATAAAGGAAAGAAAGAGAACCGTGAGACGCATTGAAACGGTTAGGGAAGGACTCGTAAAGATTACCTCTGGCATGGAGATGGAGTCACCGTAGCCAGGAGGTACTCAAGCAGACTAGGGAACAAGTAAACGAAGAAGTGTTCCGAGGGAAGTTCACCAAAGGTGACAGACGAAGGAGAGAACGAGAGAGAGAAGTGAGGCTCTCACACTCTGAAGCTTGAGAACGCCAGAGGTCAGCAGATGCTTGAGAACAGAGCACCCCACCTGGTCACTGCCTCGGGATAAAACCTACCTCTAGTACCTGGTAAAACCCTAGCAAATACCTGGTAAGATTCCAGTACAAGGATAATCTACCTCCAGTACTAGGTAAGACCTCAAGGATAATCTGCTTCTAGTTCCAGGTAAGATATCTACTTTCAGCACCTGGTAAGTACCCCAGCACTAGGATGATCTACCTCCAGTACCTGGCAAGACCCCCAATTACAAGGATAATCTACCCCAGTGCCTGGTAAGACCCTAACACTAGGATAATCACTACGACACCACAGCTCGTTGCTGCGTCGCAGACTTGTGTCACCACGTAGCGCAAGTTGGCTGGGTCGTAGAATACCGTCACTGACAGCGGACTGCAGTGTGGACGGGCGACCGCCTCTTTTCTTTCCCTCCCTCTCTCCTCCTTCTCCTCCTCCTGCGCCGTGCACGACTCACATGCTCGTGGGCAGGAAGTCCCACCTTGGGAGGGCCCTGGTCGACACCTGGGCAGAGGACGGGGAGGAGCGACCATACGCAGGGTCGCAGGCCAGACCCCGGGGCCCTACCACACCAGAACCGGATGCATTGTGATGGTTCTCGTGTGTGTGTGTGTGTGTGTGTGGGAAACCTTTTATGTGGGAAAAGGCAAAGCGGAAGGTTGGTGAGGCAGTAAAAATTAACTCTTCATTGACTCAGAAATACAGCCAAAGGCTGAGGATATCCAGATGAATTGCCCACAATAGATTGAAACTAGTGGGAGAGATTGTCGAACAGGCAGTCTTTCCTCAGACGTTATAGACCGTCTGAAGTGTTCACATAGACTGGAACACTGTTCCTCTTTCGTGGTGGTTTGTACAAGTTAGGATCGGCTCGTAGTGGGACTTGGTGCCGAACTGCAACTCGGGAACTGGGATCCTTGATGGCAAGAGGTGACAGTGGTGTTGCGCGGTGAAGTACCTTCTTCCCAAACTGCTGGTTGAAGTCCAAGTGGTGGTTGGCAAGAGGTGGTAGTGGAGAGGAAGGTGTTGGTGATGGTCAGGCACGTAGTGGTGGTGACAGTGGTGGTAGTGGGGGAGGCAGGGAGGTTGTGGAGATGATGGTGGAGAGAAAGGCGGGTGATGGTGGAGGGAGGGTATTGGTGGTGGTCATATTGGTTTAGGTAGGGGGAGGGAAGAGGAGGAGGAGGAGGAGGCACTGGTGGTGGTGGTGGTGATGGTGGTGGGAGGAGGAGTAGGAGGAGGAGGCAGTGGTGTTGTTGGGAGGAAGAAAGTAGTGGTGTTGATGGGGAAGAAAGTAAAAATGGTGTTGGAGGATGTTGGTGGTAGTGATCATGGTGGTGGTGGTGGCGATAGTGGCGGGGATGGGAGGAGTAGTGGTGGTGGTGGTGGCCGTCGCCAAGGGAGGCAGCCCAGCGCAGTATGAGCACCAGCAAGGTTGTTAAATGGGTCATGAGCCCAGTGGCCCTCCACACACACACACACACACACACCCAACGTGTACACTTGTATCTCAGTGTCAAACTGGTCCTCCCTCCGCCTGCATATCGCTGAAGGGGATCCCGGAACACGTCTTGTGATACAGATTACCAGAGGGACTCAGGCTCGTTGTCACAAGGCCATGGGACATGACCCGTCCCTTGATAACGGCATTGTGTATAAGCTTCCCCAAAACACACCACTGATGTCATTCATACTTACTGATCTTACTACTTAGTCAATTACGGCAATGAGACAACTCCTGGACGCATTGTGAGGCATCATATGCTTCATGCACTCGACACTGGCCACCCAAACACGACATAAACTTTAAAGACTGCTAAATGCCCTTCAGGTGTTATGCCGATACCGCGTAGGTCACCTGACTAAACACCGTGGATGTATGGAGTAACCTCCGGGCCAAAAGGTGCAAGGGCTGGAGCGCGCGCCTTTCCTGTACGGGTGTCTGTAACACCAGGAGCCACGGGGATCGACTACAGCACAACCAACCAACCTCGGTTGCGGTGTTCGATACCCGCCACCACCACCCTCGCCGCCCCAAGCCGGGTATAGAGCAAGATTTCTCATGGGGGTTGATCTGACCCAAGCGTCGCACCTCGGACTTTACTCGAGAGGTGCTGACACCCCACCACCCCCTCCTTCACCTCACCACCCCAAATATAAACCACACGAGTCGATGATATCCTTCAGGATGTTGTCACCTCCTGCACCACAGGGTGGCATGCGTGGGAGGAGACAGTGAGGGGCCTCCCGTGATCTTACGCCATCTTAGGCTAACAATATAATACTTCTAATCTGCAACCCATTACGCTGTCTGTTAATTACCGGTGTGCATAATTAGACTGGGCCGGGACACGCACGGCTACGCGCACGTAGCCGGTACACGCATGACCTGGTTTGATAAGGTGTTATATTACCCCGACTTCCGTCAACCCTTTATGTACACACAGCACATGTATGCTCCACAGTTCTCGTGTGAATGGACCTTAATACATGCACACGTATGCATACATGGACACTTGATATACCCTCACATATAACGAACCTGATTTTCTGAACATACATTACTACCAGTCACATGTCACATGTAGGCATGGTGAGCACTTCATACACTGTAGTTATGATGTACGCTACGTACAAAGAGGAACTACACTGTAGGTATGATGAGTGACTGTTATGAAATATCATATCAACGGTAATAAACACAGACCATTAGGGAGTTTGAGATCATGAACAACATAAATGGAAAATGAAAGTACGCGATTTGAGGATAACTAAAGAATGAAAAGAAAACAGGAAAAAAAAATAAGAAAGACTAAAGAAAAGGAAGAAAGAAAGACTCAACGATGCATTAACTGCTCATTAACGATCATCGATGGTCATTTAAGTGTTCACGTAACGCCACTTACACCTGGTGGGACGGTGGTGGATGGCTTGGGTGAGTAACCTCACGTGCTACGGGATGTCACACACACACACACACACTCACAAGACGTCACCAGTGCCCTTTCTTCAGGAGCTGTAGCGCGGCAGAGAGTAACAAGGGGCCACGACCAGAGGGCTGGGCAAGCAAGTGGTTAAGAGAGGATGTAAGGATGGCTGGGATAGAGTTATGCATAAGAGATGGTGAATGCCGGCAACTTACGAGGGGTTTAAAAAGCAACTCGATTATAGAGAGAAAGTTCCAGAGATGGTGGACCCCACAAGTGCTGAACTCCCTCCCCTTACGTGCAAATAGATAATCACACACACACACACACACGCACACACACATGCCCAGTCATCGTGCACGCAACCCTCTTCTAAGGCCAACACGCACACATTAACATACTCGTCATATGAACGACACTCTGCATCCAAAACAGAGACAGAGAGGTCGCCAAGACATCACTATATAAATCAATCATATGATGTGCCACTAATAGACATTCCTCTGCAGAAATAAGCAATATATATATATATATATATATATATATATATATATATGAACATCAGTTCGCAAGAAATAGATATCAAGACAGGAGGACGCTATCATCAAAGTGCCATATATTCGGTGGGAGACCTCAAGAGAGCAGCAGATACCAATCCAAGGTTGCACGGGCTGTTCCCATTGAACCGCTAGCGAGTGGTCGTGATGACCCAGTCTGATAAGCGAGAGAAGGAAACTGTTGATTGTAATTTGGTCGTGTCAGTTACCACGGCTGTAGAGCGAGTGTGTGTGAGAGATACAAACACACACATGTTAGGCAGGGGGGAAGTGGACGGGAGTGTGTATGTGTGTGTGTGAGGTTAAGGCGAGGAGGCGAAGTGTGATGATGAATCACAAAACTTACTGCTGTCACTGGAAGCCCTCCTCCTCCTCCCTCCTCCTTCCTTCTTCGACGCTGTTACATCCGAAGTAAATAGGTCAACACTCCACTGCTTTGCCACAGAAAACACTATACTGACACTTCACTCGGAGAGTCTGGTACCGATCGAGGTTGTGCGAGTAATCGACAGATAATGAGGATAACCTCCTGTGGTGCACACACTGAGCTCTGTCCATAGACGCGCGGCGCGAGAGGGAAGCACGCAAAGACCCCACGTCACCGGCCGAGTGCTGGCGGCACACTGAACACTAGACACTTCTCGCTCGCCGTCAACTTCCAACCGCCAGTGCCCGTCACTATTCCCACAATATTTTGTTAACCGAATCACCATAAATCATTGTGATATTAAGTATTGCAACTGCTATTTCACGTAGCTCTAAGTGAATAATATGTCATTCACCTCACGGAGCGTGTGTTTAGCAGCTTAGAGTCGTCCATCTGAGGGATGTTAAATGGCTTGCTGGTGAGGTGGGCTCGCCCGTGAGCGGTTGGCATCAGTGGTGGCGACTATGGAGGGCAAGACGGCGGTGGGGCGCGCGTGTGGGCCAGCCAGTGCTGGGGTAAAGTACCAGGAAATATGAAACCCGTGCCGCATCTCCCGCCAAACCAGTACTCTCAAACAAGATTGAGATTGTAGGAACATTAAGCACACCGACCGACCGACCGATCGTCAGCTTAACCCCTTGTGCCGTAAGAGTCAGCGGGCTTCCTCTTTTCTCCCACCCCCCTCCCTCCCTCTCTCTCTCTCTCTCTCTCTCTCTCTCTTTCTCTCTCTCTCTCTTTCTCTCTCCTTCCCTCCCTCCACCTTCGACAACCCACAAGGGCCCGGTTGGGGTGATATTTTTTCCCCTCCTCCTCCTCCCCTCCTCACCTCTCCTCCTCCCCAAACACAATACTAGCTCCTGCGACGGAGACACTTCGTCAGCAGCAGCAGAGATGATACACACTCAAGAGAAGGAGGAGGAGGAGGAGGCAGCGCCGCAGCCGCAGCCGCCATTAAAGAAGAAAAAAAAAAAAAGAAAGCACCTGACCGGTACGTAGGCTTTCTCAGGGCACCAGCGTTCAGAATTACCGGAGGCTATCATGTGCCCCAATGAACTAAAGAGAAAGCACTGCACCCATCACCTAATACCCAGCACCCTAACCTCCTCCATCCTCCTCCTCCACCTCGTCCCACAGGAGTTGGCGTCTATGGCTCTGTGCCTGGCACAGGGGCTGGAGAGGAGGAGGAGGATAGCACCTCCTCTCTCTCTCTCTCTCTCCTGGGTTCGATCCTCGAGATCCCTCCTTCCGTCCACTACCACCACCACCACCACCACCAAGACCACCGCCTCATCCCTGCCTGACGTAGATCACCCCTTCTGCCCTAGGTACTTGGCTCTAAGCGGCGTGTACTGTGGCCAGAGGAGAGTATAGGGTGGTGCTTTCTCTGGTGGGAGGTTGGCTAATATGGGCCTGTGTGTGTGTGTGTGTGTGTGTGAGTGGTGCAATGACCGTACAGTGTTACCAGGCCAGTCGATGCCCTCGCTCCCTCCACGTCCGCCCGCCACCTTATACACCCGCCATGGAAAAGGGGGTTTTCTTTTTTTTTTCTCTCTCTCTCTCTTTCTCTCTTTCTCTCTCTATCTTTCCAGCACCACAGCCGACTGTTAGTTAGACTCGCTCGGTGAGCGTCGCTTGAAATACGACAACTTGGGGGTTCCCCTTCCACCAGAAATGATAACGGAGAACCAGTTGGGTGGTGGTGGTGGCGGTGGTGGTAGAGGAGTAACGAGGGCGTGTGGCAGCGGTGGTAGTGGCCAGTATCCCTCCCCCACTGGGTACCCGAGGGAACTCATTCCAAGCCCTCCCCCCTAACCTACCACCCCCCTCCCCTCCAACCTCCTGCTTTCTCCACCACTACCCATATACTTTCTAAAAAAAAAAAAAAAGAGAAGTCTTGCACCTCACTCGAGGTCCCGTTGACGATAAGATGCTTCGCTTCGTCCCCCCTGTGAGATTACTGGACTCCCAGGCTGAATGTGCCAGTACCACACTGAGGGAGAGAGAGAGAGAGAGAGAGAGAGAGAGGGAGAGAGAGAGAGAGAGAGAGAGAGAGAGGGTGGCGCGCAACAGGAGCTAGAGTTTTTGATCTTGTATAATTGTGGGGCGGCGCGCTGCACTGTGACGGGGTCACCTGACACCGCCTTTCTAATACTTTCTAATAAGGACATAACGACATGTGTTAACACTCTCGGGGCTCCTGTGCGCCGATAAACGGCCATATACGAAACAGCGTATCAGAGTGATGTGTGTGTGTCTGTTTATTATGTGTGTGCGTATGAGTGAGTGCGAGTGTGTGTGTGTGTGTTTAAGGGAGAGAGAGAGAGATGACTGAGAGCCTTCCGTGTCATCTGACCACAGTGTCACCGCTAGTTACCAGGACCGTGGGGGCGAAGGGGTACTCACGTGCTCCCAGAGTCGTAGACCTCATACATGCACACACACAGAAGTCATTATGGTCACAGGAAAAATATGGATCACAGCCGTACATGACTTTCTCAGTGCAGGAATTCTAGTTTCCTTTTACGATTTTCCTCCCTAGACAGGAGTTAAATCATTCCACTCAGCCTTTCCCCGAACGGCCTGAGCCGCGTATATGTATACACAATGTGTTCATAACACGACTCATGGAAGCTGGCGAAACGCAGAGTCATGGGGCATCCATTGTTGGGTGTCTTTTGTTTCCAGGGCTGCGTCAGCTAACCTAGCTTGAGGCGGATCTAGATGGCTGTATCTGCCTGGCTGTGAGCACAGGAGGGAGCACTGCCGGTCGTCCTCACCAGCTCGCTGCGAAGGAGATGCACTACTGCCCTATTTGTGTACCCGGCCTCCGTGCCTCGTCGAGCTGCCCCTCACCCTCACTCCCGTCCTGCTGCCCCTCAGCCTCACCTCCCGTCCCGCTGCCCCTCAGCCTCACCTCCCGTCCTGCTGCCCCTCACCCTCACCTTCTACCCTGCTGCCCCTCACCCTCACCTCTCACCCTACCGTCCTTCACCCTCACCTCCCGTCCTGCTGCCTCTCAGCCTCACCTCCCGTCCTGCTGCCCCTCACCCTCACCTCCTATCCTGCTGCCCCCTCACCCTCACCTTCCACCCTGCTTTACCTCACTGTGACCCAGAACCTCTCCCTAGCTGAACATTATCCGTCTACTTCCTCACATAATTTCCTCTCTGAAACCCAACTGTCCATAGATGCCTTCCCTCTTCACTTTCATATCTCTAACCTTTGCATCGTTATTGCTATACCTTCAAATATACCCATCTCTGCCCTGACAGACGATGACCTCTCCTTCTCCACACTCCCTAATACACCTGGGACCTTTGCCCTTCCACCTACACTATGACTTGACCCTAAGGCACCTCAATCACTCGAGGTCCTCCCCGTTTAAACTCACACCCAGACCAATCCCGTCTGTTGTTCACATTCACTCTCAACCTTCCTCCTTCTACGCGTTCTTCCATAATCCGTCGGTAGCCTCAGGGTTTTCTCTCTGAAGTCTGCCACCACAAAATTACGTCTTTTACTCCATGACTTTGAACATTGTCATCCTTCCTTCTCGTGTCTGAACATAGCTTATTTCCCTCATTGAGTTTGAACACAGTCCATTTACCTCCTTGTGTCCCTATCTTAAAGAGGAGTCCTTTTTCCTCCTTGTGTTCGAGCAGAGTCCATTTCCCTCCCTGTGTCTGAAAACAGCCCATTTCACACACATCCCTGACATATACCCACCTTCACCGAGAGCCACTCACCCTCCTCCTCGTTTTTCATCTCATGCACATGACTTAATCTCCTGGTAAAAACTCCTCACTCCTTTAACAACTAACTTTCCTGTCACCCAGTGCATTAGAAGCACTTCCCACAAGTACCCTCTGTCAACCTTATCTATGTTGTCTCCATGCTTCATAAATGCCACAGACAACGTAATCATTCCATAAGAAAGAAGAAGAAGAAAGAAGGAAAAATTTATGATGTAGTGTGTGTGTGTGTGTGTGTCTGGGTTTGCGTGCCTGCAGCTCTAACGGTAACGATTGCTCACACAGTCAACATTACGTACGGAGAATTACCGGAGGAGAAAAAGATGTAGAATTACGTGAATCATCATTAGCCAAACTTTCCGACCCCCGAGTTCCCGTGCCGCTCCCACGGCGCCCGGTGACCCTCACGCTCGCCACGGCCTACCCGAAGCACCGTGTTGGGGTACACCAGGGCGCCATGGTCGGTTGCAACACTCCTGTCCATCCTTTCCTCAGATGACGCTTAACTTCCTGGTAACCCTCTCTTGTAGTTATCATCTTCGTTGGTTAGTCAACGTCCCTTTGTGATCCAGGACACGTCCTTCTGTGACCTAGGACACATCCTTTTGCCCCAGGACACGTCTCTCTGACCCTGGTCACGTCCCACTGTGATTCAGGACACGCCCCTCTGTAACCTAGGACACGTCCCTTTGTGACACCTCTGTAACCCAGAACACGTCTCCTCTGTAACCCACGACACGTCCCTCTGTGACCCAGAACAAGTCTCCTCTGTGACCCGGGACACGTCCCTCCCCCCTGTGATCCACGGGTAATTCCAGGAAGCAATAAACTATCACAACAGCATCGTGTACGAGGGATCGACACAAGACCTCAGATGAAAACACCTCGTGCTTTGTAATGTGACCTTGTGGCTGTCGTGCTTAGAAGTCCGGAAGAGGAGGAGAGGAGGAGGAGGAGGAGGAGGAGGAGGAGGGGGTTAGTTATACCATGCGTCCCTGAACTAACAAAGAACCAAGTCTGCGTCGAGAGGTTTACTCAGTATGCGTACAGTGCAGTACAGATATACTCGCGCTAAGACCACCGAGTGTCAGCCGTCATTGCAACGCTCGTGTTGGAGGCATCACACTGCCAAGGGTCGCAGAGCCCGTCCTGCGTGATGGGGTGCAACTCGCACCTATTGTTATGGTGAAGCCGATATCGGGTTTACATGCAGGTTCCCACGCCAATGCCACCAGCCATCTGTGGGACGTCTGGCCACCCTAACCAGCGAGGACCGTGTCCCTTTGTGCTATGCAAAATGAGACAAGAGTTCCTCCTCCTGGTTGTTGTACAGTTACCAGAGACGCAGGGGCGTGTGGCAGAGTCGTCCACACACCCTTGTCGAGCTCTGGCCAGCTCCTGACGATACAGGGTCGTACACAGGCCGGGCATCCTAAGACTCTCTTGCGCAACCTTAGCCTGGGTTACGATTTCGTCTGTCGCTTGTCTTTTTTTTGTGTTCTGTTATCTTGGAAGGCATCCATCCCGTCGTGAGGGAGACTGAACGACGTACACAATATGCTGACGGCGGTGAGGAGGGTCGGCCCCCGACTCTTTGCTAATGTGTCTCCAGACTACGGTCATTATGCAGGGCCATCAGCTCAATAACTCCCCCTCTCTCTGTCTCTCTGTCTCTCTTTCTCGCTCTCTCGCCCTCCTGTTAGAACAGAGACCGTAAGTGAGACCGTGGGACCACAGGGTAAGGAATCCTGTGGGAGGTGAGGACCAGGAGGGAGTAAAGGATATGGACGTGCTCTCTCTCTCTCGCACTCCGGATCTGTGAATGATTGACCGTGCGAGGAGGAGCGGCCCCTTCTCACCCTCCGCCTCCCGTCTCCTCATTCGATTTGATCTGTGTCGGGATCCCCGGGAAACATATCATGCACACTATCCTCATGCACCACAACTCACCCCTCCTTACAACTTTCCTCCCCTAAACACACACACACACACACACACACACACACACACACACACATACACACACACACACAGCTTCAAGGCCTAAGTAACACCTCACACCTAAGCACCAGTCACAGTCTAACACCCGTGCAAGAAACTACGAAAGAAAAACACAGATTCATAACTTAGAACGACATTCATTCATGAACACAGCCGTAAGCTTCTGTCAGGTATACGCTGGAAGTACGCTCGCTCAAGCGTCAAGATGAATGTGAAAGAAACTCGTTATGAACTTTTACACAAAGAGACCAGCAACCGGAAGTTCGCACGGAGAACATGACGTTGAACCATGGATGGTTGAGAGAAAGAGAGAGAGAGAAAGAGAGAGAGAGAGAGAGAGAGAGAGAGAGAGAGAGAGAGAGAGAGAGAGAGAGAG
>JAYMFT010046332.1:0-15415 GCA_038088735.1 Panulirus argus | reverse complement strand
CATCAAGGCCGGGCCCTAATTGAAATATAGAGAGAGTTGAGAAATTGGGAAAAACAGACAGGGAAGGTATTTACAAAATTTTGAGAAAGTGAAAAACATGTCTCTTGAAATGAGCTAGGTCATAGTTATAGGGAAAGATGAACAGAAGTGTGAGGCAGGGATAAACTTATTTTTCTACTTGGGGTTTGGTGGTTAATTTTGGATTGCTCTGTCTCCTCTTCATCTCATCTCTGCCTCTTACCACTTCCCCATTTGCCCCTTCACTGATGTTCCCATTCTATGTCTGGTTTTTCTTACACTATTAACCTCCTTCCAATACATCTTATTCTTCCTGAAGTTTGCTGATAATCACTTAGCCCAGCTTTCATTTGCCCTTTTTACAGGCACAAAACCTTCCTCTTAACCTCCTACCATTTTCTCTTCAGCATCTCCTAATCACAAGCACTCCTTTCCTGTAAATAATACCTAATTGCCTCTCTTCTTTTTCTTCCATCAACAACTTAACTTCATCATCCCTCCACTTCCTAACCTTTCTCACAAGCCCACCTTCCATCTTGTTGTGTTATGCTATTTCTTTTGACAACTACTCTTTCAGTGAAGTTGTCAGTTTCATGTTCTACCAGTAATGTCTTCAACCTGAGGTTTAATCTTCATTTGAATTTTTCTGTAGTCACTCCATGGATGTTTCTTGTTCTCCAGGTATTGCATTAAATATGCATTCCAACTTCCTTAACAGGCATTCACATATTTCTGCTTGAAATCTTTTCAGTATACATCCAGGAATTAATCCAAGCTTAATGATTCTTTATCTTCCTGCCTGGGTTGCTTTAAGGCTTTTAAAACAATGCCCTCTATGCCTCCTTTTTGTTGCCAGGATGGACAGAGAGGGGCAAAACAAAAGAAGACCTCTGTGAATATATTACCTTGAAGGCCTCTGTGAATATATTACCTTGCAGGAAATAAGCTATATGACACTACATGCAATGGAGAACTAAGGGTAAACACTAAGCCTAAACTTTTGCCAGAGCTCCACATCAGGGGAATTATTAAGGAGTCAAACTTTCAGCAAGCAAATAATAGAGTTGCACTTAATGCTGTATATGAATAGATAAGGATACGCTTGGTAATCTATTTACTAAATACATCAGACCAAAACTGGATTATGCTTAGGTAAGGTATTCATTGATTCTGTTGATAACAAGAAGTTTGTTGTTCACAGTCATTAGCATACATGAAAAGGATAATGTAATATATATCTCTTTGTTTTGTTTTCAAAGTACAGTAAAACCTTTGCTATCCAATATCCAAGACACTGAAATGTTCAAAACAAAGTATGTTTTTAATTTCATTTGGCAACCCTTGATTATCCGATATAAAATTGAAAAATTAAAGAAAGATGCGTAAAAGATCTAAAACTGTGTGTGTGCTATGCTGCAGTGATTAGTGTACTCACCACCCAGTGTTTTGTGTCACTGGTGATTGTTTACCATCTCCTATGTATCATCTGGCGTAATGCTGTGTACTGGTCTTGTACATTTTTGCATTTTGTTCACCCTGGATTACTATTGTGGACAATGGTCCTTTTTCAAGAATTGTCATCAACTGCCAGACAGTTCTTTGAAGTTGCCTACATCTCACACAAAACACAAGATTTATATTTTAAGCCTCAAAAAGAAGATGGAGTTATGCAAGAGGCTGGCTAAGGGGGAGTTCAAGGCAGCACTTATGAATGACTCCATCATGTGAATATTTGCTCATACATATTAATATTTCCTCTATGTAAAATATTTACGATCAGGTAAAATACTTTAAAATATTACAATTCCTGAATTAGTTAACATATTAAGAAAACCTCAAATAAATAGAAAATCTGATACCTGAAATGGCAAAGTCCCACAAGCATTTTGGATAGAAGAGGGTTTACTGTAAATCATTACAGCAAAACAGAAACAACATGGCAATCTGGAAGTATATGATGGAGTGGTTGTCTGCCTACCACTTTGTGGCTGCCATCAATTACAGCACACTGCAAGTGCATAATGATGAAATACTCAAAGATAATCTATAAATAAAATTACATTGAGTATAAGAGAATGATGAAACTAAGTTTATTTGCATACATAATGACATACTGCAATTTGTAGTATATCAAAAACAAATGACAGTTTGTTATGTAGGTTCTTCAAGTAGCTCTATCAACTTAATGAAGACCTCTAAGTCCTAAAAATTTTGGAACTGTTACACTCAATTGTACCTTCATCATTATAATGCCAAAAATATGCAAGATAAAATACCATCATATTTATCATTGCAAGATAAAATACCATCATATCTGCCTCTAAGGCTGAATCATCTGTTCTTAATGCTACCTCGCTAATGCGGGAAATGGCTAATATGTACGAAAAAATAATCATTTATTTCTTATTTCATATTTCTTATTTTCTTTATCATTATGATGTCTAGGATATGTAAGACAATGTATCTGTAAAGGGAAGAGATAAACATGATTCAGTAAATTCTATAATCCAGCACTACTTAGATCCCATGGTCATCAGATTAGCTGAGTTTAATGAAGAATCCTTCATCAAAATGTAAGAAAACAAACCAGATATTACTATTCATAGAGCAATACCTACTAAAACATTTACAGAGACTATGGGCTAAACACCATTATACCATCTAATCTGTTAAGTACCTTATGTCTAAAACTTCTATGTCACTAACTACTGGAAACTGTTCATTTGCAACCGAGGCAGGGCCAGTAATCTAAAAGTAATCTACCAAGTACTCTGTTGTCTAAAATCAATAATGGATGGGAGTTTCAAGCTGCCTGTTTCAGAATATAATTCATGTGACTTCACAATTACACCTGAAAAGGCAGTTATAATGTGAATGGCCTTCAATGGGTATCAAGGAATATGATCTTTACCTGTGCAAGCGCTGCAAGAGGACAGCGATCAACAGGAACAGGAACCCTACAGGAGTCTCCAGCCTCTATCAGAATGTGCTTAGTTGGTGTATAGTGTAAGTCCATTTCATGTGAGGCACAGTTGAGGAGGTCCAATACTACATAACACTGGTGTGGCAACTCAGCAGGAAGCACATCCCATCTTGTCACTAAGAGGGAGGGAGTCACCTCCACAGTGATTGCAGACTGGGTACTACGGCAGTAGTCTGCACTCATTCCTGACCCACCAGAATACTTTACCAGCAAGGTGGCCTCCAGTGTCCTTCCAGTACAGCCTGCCAATATATTATCACATCAAATGAAAGAGCCAAGGTTTTGGATGTGAACAGCAGCCTTAAAGAGCTGGGAAAATCATGGAATAATGAGAAGTTAATAGCAGTGGAAAATGCAAGGACAAAAGACTTTTGTTTTATCTCTGGGGTTAAGAAGATATAATCAACATAAAAAAAAACATCACTATAGTTATACAATACTGCATTTCCAGTATATCCTAAATTCATTAACATTTTTATAATATGTAAAGCAAAAAATGATTTTTTGTCAATATCATGCATGCCTTTTCTACAAACAGAGGAAGAAGGATAATACAGAAACTTTCACATCTTTTTTCCAACTGAAGTAGTGCCGTGATATTGCAAGAAACAGGTACCAAAAAAGTTTGTGTAGTATCAAACCATACTATATCATGACATGCATATCCATGTAAGGGGTTAGGGGCCAAGAACAAAAGTTACATGAAATATACTCAAAATCTTATATGAATAATGAAAAATAATGAACCAAGCAGCAATAAAAATGTTCTCGAAGCAATGAAAATATACTACACATACAGAAAATTATAGGTATCTGCTTATTAGTCACATCCAAATTTCTTTGGGACAATGGGACGGACAATGGGACAAGTTTGGTGAGTATTTTCTCATATATTCTTTCTCAATATGTAGATAATTATTAGTTTATGCATTAGGTACCAACTATGCAGAGAACGACATAGAAAATATACCTTTTTTTTGTACTTGATCGCTGTTTCCTGCATTAGCAAGATAGCGCCAGGAACATGCAAAAATAGGCGACAGTCGCTAACATCCATTCTCTAGCTGTTACATGCAATACACCAAAACCACAGCCTCAATCTACAATCAAACTTCAAACACCTTTCTATGGCTTCTTCCAGCCATTTCACACACCCTGGTTCAGTCTTTACAGCACGTTGACTCCTGTATACCACATTGTTCCAATTCACTCTATTCCATACACACTTTTCACTCTCCTGCATGTTCAAGCCCCACTCACTCAAAATCTTCTTCACTCCATCCTCACATTTCCAATTCTTGGGCTCACTCTTCTTGTATCCTCCACTTTTGACACATATATCCTCTCTGTTAATCTCTCCTCTCTCACTCCCTCCAAATGTCCAAATCATTTTAGCACATACTCCTCAGCTCTCTTAACCACACTCTTTTCATTACTTCACCAATCTCTTACCCATATATTATGAACTCGATCAAACCACCTCACATTACATGCTGTTCTCAAACATCTCATTCCAACACTTCCACCCCCTCAACACATCCTCATCTATAGCTCATGCCTTGTATCCATAAACCATTGTTGGGACTACCATACCTTTAAACATACCCATCTTTGCCCTCTATGATACTGACCCCTCTCTCCACACATTTTTTAATGCTCCCAGAATCTTTGCCCCATGATTTAGTTACCAACTTCTGCAGTTTCTTACTCAAATCTGTCATCAGTGCTGGGTTGTCAGTAAACAGCTGACTCACTTCCTAAGCCCTCTCATCCCCCACAGACTGCATGCTCCCCCCTCTCTCCAAGACTCTTGCATTTATCTCCCTTACCACCCCATCAATGAACAAACGGCCAATACAACATCACACACCCTTGCCACAGACCAATCTTCAACCGGAATCATTTACTTTCCTTTCTTCTTACTTGTACACATGCCTTACACACTTGATAAAATCTTCTCACTGCTTCTAGCAGCTTTCCTCCTACACCAAATATTCTTAAAACCTTCTACATGGCATCTTTATGAACCAAATCATATGTTTTCTCCTGATCCATAAATACCACATACAAATCGTTCTGTTTCTTTAACCATTTATCACACAAATTCTTTAATGCAAACTTCTGATCCACACATCCTCTACCACTTCTGAAACCACACTATCCCACCCCAGTCTAATGCTTTGTACATGCCTTCACGCTCTTAATCACTATTTTTCCATGAAACTTAAACGAATACACTAAACAAATGTATACATAGCTTGAACATGCACATTTTGTCCCCCTTGCCTTTATATTATGACACTACACATACATTCCATGATCCTCAGGCCCATCACCACCATCTAAACATACATTGAAAATTCTGACTAGCCTTTTTTTCTATGTTGAAGGCTCCAGTCATGGACAAAAGTCCACAACAAAGCCGGCCTTAATTGAAATACAGAGAGCATTATGAAGCAGCAAAAGAAAAGACAAGTGAAAGTATTTACAAAATTTTTGATAAAGTTAAAGACCTGTCTTTTGAAATGTGCAAGGTCATAGTTACTGAGAAAGACATGAGAAGGTAGAGAGTCCCAAAGCTTCGACGTGTTGGGAAAGAAGCAGGTATCAAAACGGCCCACCCTTGAGTTGCTGATGGCCACACAATAATCATGTGACACAGTAGCTTGCCGAGTAAAGAGTGGTCTAGCTAGTGGTGGGGGCATATAAGCAGCCAGCTCTCGGGAGCAAAAACCAAAGTAATACCTATAGAAGAGGGAAAGTGAAACAACACTGCAGCGTAGAGCAAGGGGGTCAAGTTTGGAAGATAGCCTGGGACAGTTTATAAGTCATACTGCTTTTGACTCTAACTTTGTCATGTAAAGATACAAAGCTAGAACCACCCTAAATCTGAGAGCAGCACTCCATACAAGTAAGAATCAATCCATTGCATAAATGGAGCAACTGTTCAGAAGAGAAGAAGTTTCAACATGTAAGCAGGACACCCAGATTCTTAGAGGCAAATTTAGCTATTCCTGCAATGTGGGGTTTCCAAGAAAAAGTATATGTTACAGTAATACCAAGTTTGTTAATTGAGTCAAGAGGTGGAGTGACGAGCGTAGTGAGGAGTTTCGACAGAGATGGGTAAAAACTGGGTCTTGGAGGCATTAAACGTAACAAGATTTTGTCTACCTCACTGAGTTTACTGAGGAAGCTGTGCCAAGATGAGATACAGATCGAGTGAGAGGAGAGGGAGCAGAACTGAAGGATGTGGATGAGTGCAGTAATGAGTCATCAGCATATGAGTGCACTGGAATATTTATGGACGAAGATATCAATAAAAAAAAAGGAGAAAAAGTGTAGGGGACAGGCCAGAACCTTGAGGAGCACTGCTGTTGATGGAGAAAAGGGGAGAGGCTGATCCATCATCAACCACAGAGATAGATCGGCCAGAGAGGAAGCTTCATATGAAGGAGCAAAGTGAGAGAGGGAAGCCAAAAAAGGGGAACTGACAGATAAGACCCTAATGCCACACCCTGTCAAGAGCCTTAGATATGTCAAGGGCAACTACACATGACTCCCCATAATCTTTCACGAATGATGATCAGACATTAGTAAGATAGGGAAGAATATCACCTGTGGATCTCATCTTACACAATCCAAACTGGTGATCAGAAAGAAGACTGTGATTTTTGAGGTGTTTAAGGATATGGGAGCTAAGGATGGATTTAAAGACTTTGGAAATGGCAGATGTCAGATCATAAGGGCGATAGTTAGAGGGGTCAGAACGGTCACTCTTCTTAAGGATGGGATGTATCAATGCATGTTTCCCAGGAGAACAAAAAGTTTTGGTTTTTAAGTGGAAATGAAGCAACATAAGTTATCCTCCCAAGTCTGATGCTCTGTACATGCCTTCACCCTCTTATTCACTACTTTCCTATGAAACTTAAAAAATACACTTAACAAATGTATACATAGTCTGAACACTCACATTTTGTCCCCCATGACTTTATATAATGGTACTATACACACGTTCTGCAATCCTCAGGCCCGTCACCACCATCCATACACACAATGAAAATCCTAGCTAACCTGTCAATAACATAGTCACCCCCTTCCTTAAGAAATTCAACTGCTCTCCAACACAGTCATCCCCTTTCTTATGAAATTCAATTGCATTACCATCCACTGCAGCTGCCTTGCCATGTTTCATCTTATGCAAGGCTTTCACCACCTCTTCTCTCCTCACCAAACCACTTTCAATGACTCTCACTTTGCATACCACCTCAACCCAAACACCGTACATCTGCCACCCTATCATCAAAATACATTCAACAGTCCTTCAAAACACTCACTCTAACTCTCATGCACTTCATCTCTACTTGTTACTACTTCCCCACCTGGCCCTTTCACTGACGTTCCAATTTGTTCTCTTGCATTTTGCACGCTATCTAACTCCTTCCAAAATATCTTTTTTTCTCTAAAGTTTACTGATACTCGCTCACCCCGACTCTCATTTGCCCTCTTTTTCAACCCCTACACCTTCCTTTTACACCTTCCTTTTGACTTCCTGCTGCTTTCTCTTATCCATCCCTCAATCAATTGCACTGCCTCTTTGTAAGTACTGCCCAAATGCCGTTCTTTTCTCTTTCACTAGCAACTTCACTTCTGCATCCCACCATTCACTACCTTTTCTAATCTGCCCACCTCCCACCTTATAAATACTACAGGCATCTCTTGCACATACCAGCACTGCATCCCTAAATATCTTAATTTTCTCATCTACTCCCCTAGCTTCATTTACTCTCATCTTCTGCCATCTAACAATCAATCTCGCCTTGTGTTTTTTCACACGTCTCTTTTCCAAACTCACTTACTCTCACCACTCTTTTCTTATCCACAGCCTTCACTAGGTAATGATCAGACACCCCATCAGCTGCCACTCAGCACATTAACATCCAAAAGTTTTTCCTTTACACACCTATCAATCAACATGTAACCCAATTATGTGTACTGATCATCTTTCCTGCTCACATACATATACTTGTATATGTTCCTCTTTTAAAACCAGGTATTCCCAATCACCAGTCTCTTTTACAACACAACTCCATATGCTGTTCACTTCATTTCCATTTGCTATAATGAATACCCTATACACCCTAATTTTACCCACAACTTCCACATTACTTATCTTCACATTTCAGTCGCTCATCACTAATACCCAGTCTCTTGCATCAAAACTGCTGACACACTCACTCATCTGCTCTCAAAACACTTGCCTCTCATGATCTTTTTTCTCATGGCCAGGTACATAAGTACTAAATAATCACCCATCTCTTGCCATCCACTTCCAATTTTACACACATCCACACATCAGAGTAGAGTCCACTTCCTTACACTTTTTCCCACTCTCTCACAACTCTGCTTCAGCACTTGTGCTACTGCTTTCATGGCTCTTGTCCTCTTACCAACTCCAGACTTCACTCCTAAGACATTTCCAAGCCATCCTTCCTCTTTACCCTTGAGCTATGTTTCACTAAAAGCCAGAACATCTAGGTTTCTTTCCTCAAACACACTACCTATCTTTCCTAAGGCTTTAAGGAGGATGAGTACTCCATGCCTGGCTTCTTCTTCTGTTCCATCTTTTGAAAATTGAAATACAAGAAGGGGAGGGCTTTCAGCCCTCTTTAGTCATTAAGCCTTCTATAACATGAAGTGAATAGTTAGAATTCTTTCTCCCCTCTTCCATTATTTTTCTGAATATGTTACTTAAGTGCATTAATTAGTCATGAACCTGCTAAAGAGAAATGTGTATAAAAATATAAGAAAACAATTTACTGTATCGTTCACCAGGTAAGATACATGTTTTGAACTTTGAAACAAGTAACCTATACTCCCCTCCCTGAACTAGATATGTTCTAATCTGTACACTGCCGATCACCAGTGCAGCATTCTAACAGTGCTCCTTCACTTTCCTAGACTGTTCTCCAACGTCCCTAGCATCTTACTGCTTGCAGGAGAAACTTCTGATACAGCTAACGATGTGCTGGACTGACTGGTTCTTGCCGTTATAAAACATTGTTTTAATGGTTGAAGAAACTAATCAAAGCAACTGACTGGGGGAGATGAGGAGCCTTTTTCCTCAGGTACTGGTTGGGGAAGTGGAGCCTTGTTCCTACCATACTGGTGGGAGAGTTAAGGAGCCTTGCTCATTAAGTACTGCTGGGGAAGTGAGGAGTTTTCTTCCAAAGGAACTTGTGGGAGAGGTGAGACATCTTGTTCTTTAGGTACCGTTGGGAGAGGTAAAGAGCCCTATTCCTCAGACGTAGGAGGCACAGCACCTTGTTCCTAAGGTATTGGTGGGGGAGGCAAAGAGCCTTGTTCCTCAGATGCTGGCAGGGGAAGCAAAGGACACTGTTCCTTTGCTACTAGTGGGGAGAGAAAGAAGCCTTAATGCCCAGGTACTGGTGGGTTGGAGTGAGGGTTGGGGGTGGGAAGTAGCAAGGAACCTTGTCCCTCAAGTACTGGCGGTAAATATGGGAAGCCTTGTTCCTTAGATATTGGTGGAAGAATTGAGAAGTGTGGTCCTTCAGATACTGGTGGGTGAGGCGAGGAGCTATTTTCCACAGGTGTTGGTGGGATTGAGTTACAAGATCATCCTCTATAACACCAAGAGCACTGCATGGTTTGTGTTCCATCAAAAATCCAGTGATAAGTCCACTGTATAAAATATATTACTCAAGATCATTTACAAGGCACTATCTTATTAAATACAGAGGTTGTGAGGTCCTGTATGTTGAATGATGGCACTTGAAATTCAGGAGAGAAGCAGTGCTATAATCATTCTTGACCTGACCTTCAGTGTACTAGATACAGGGTGACTTTTGGAGCACATATTTCAGAAAGGAAGTACTTATTACATGATGCAAAATATGGTATACTACATGAATACTTTTTCTATGTACGTTACATAAAAATCCATTACAAGAGGCTTTGTTATAAGAGGTCAATGTATTTTGAACAGGTTTACTTGTACTAAGAGTACTTAAAGGATGCTAAAAGGCATAGTGGTAACTGGTTCAAGTGGGCAGAAATGAAAAAATATACAAGAGTTAAGTGATGCATACTTACTCTTCAAATGCTAGCTGAAAACTGATGCGGTGAGCATCATGGTATGTACAGCACCAGCACCTCACAGCATGTGGCCAGCTGGGCTTGCATTATATCATGTTACAATGAAATAATGGGTGTAATCTAGGTACCCATACTATACAGATATCATTATATCAAAATGTGCTTTATTGTGACACTATTGTTTTTTCTTACTTATGTGTCAAAATTTCAAAAGCATTAAAAATATTCTTTTGATACAGCTTTGCATGCTAGATTGACTATAAAATATTTGAAGCAACTATCAACTGGAAAAGAATATGAAAGGTAGAAAATATTAGAAGGAATAAGATTTACCATTTAGGAAAGAAAGTACACTAAACAAGTTTTGGGCAGACCATGAATTTTTTATATAAATATAGCCACCCCCCCCTAAAAAAAGAAGAAAAAAATATCAACAGGAGAAAAGGCAAAATGTTTCCTTGTTCCCAAGTAATGAATACATGTCTGACATGGGCAACTTATTATCCTCTAAAAAAAAAAAAAAAAAAAAAAAAAAAAAAATCTAAATGTACTTCATCCTCAAAACTTCAAAATCCCAGATAGTTAAGTATGCCTCTTAAATATTGAAGTCTTGTTAAAATACAGATTTTTTTTTTCTTGATTTAAAGTCTGATTTTACAAAGAACTGACTCATCCTTGTAAGACAAACTGATCGATAATGTTAGTGTTAAAGGGTTTCACCTGCATTAGGTTATTACACTACTGAAGTCACCTTTGGCGAGACTGAATCACTGTTAGTACAATCTAGAAAAAATGTACAACTCCAAAGGAGTCCATAATTTCCATACCATTGGGTAAAGATATTAGAAAAACTAATTAAGAAAGAAATAACTGAACGCATTTTAAACAACGATTTACTTGTTTTATATCAACATGGATTTATATGCAGAATACCCTGTCTTACCATTTGTTGGAATCCTCAGATCATTGGACATTAATGGATGACTGGAATGAACCATTTGATATAATACATTTTGATCTTAAGACAGCCTTCAATTGAGTACCAAACCAAAGGCTTTTATACAAAGTTAAGGAGGCTGGAGTGTGTGGGAACATAGATGGACAGAAGCTTTTCTGACCTGCATAAAACATTCTTCCCAGTCAATAGCACAAAATTATCATGGAAAACTGTTCTTGGTCCAATCTTCTTCCTAATACAGGTTGAGCATCCCTAATCTAAAAATCCAAAATCTGAAATGCTCCAAATATCAAAACTTTTTGAGCAGCAACATGACATTACAAGTGGGAAATTCCACACCTGACCTCACTTGCCCATGCTGGGCTCTGACGCTCTATTGGCACCAGCTTCTTACAAACAATCATCTCTGCCAGACCTACGTGACTGTTTTTTTGCTTATCCTCTGCTCTGTGGTACAAAGATATTGTTGAAAATGCCAAAAAAGGCAGCAGATAATGAGGTTCCAGTTGTTCAATCACTGACCGATAGTGAAATAGCTAAAATAGTTCTGAATCAAGGTGATTGTGATAATAGAGACAATGAAGATAATTTTGTTAACACTTAAGAAAAATGCCTATAGATGACATGGTGAAAATGTGTGATTGTCTTATTAGAGGACTGGAGCAGCATGCATTCATAGCAGAACAATAAATCATGTTAGTTTATAAAATCAAAATGACTTTTAAGACAAAAACCATTGTTAATGAGGCAGATGACTCTGGAGCAAATATCTAAAAAGCCCATCCAGCAGAATTCCTCCTCATCCCTAGAAATCCCACTTCCTGATCCCTCAACTTCTGATGTTCCTTCTCACAACGATGTCAACAATGATGTACCCTCACCCTCCAGTTTCTCAGGCCATATGTATGTAGTTTTAGTATTTGTTGATGCATTTATCTTCTTTTGTTAGCAGAGGTCAATTTTTTCTCGGTAAGTGCAAAAAATTATCTTCAAGTGAAATCTGAATTTCATTCCACCTAAAATGTCATGTTTGAGCGTAACATGACCAGCAACATCATTGCATTGAAATTTTACTCTAAGTTAGTTTTCATTACATTTACAGATATCTGTAATTAGCATAAATTACCTGTAATTATCGCAAATTAAGTGCTTATTAATTTTTATATCTCAAATAAAACCTCAAAAATAAAATACAGTGTATTGTAACCTTTTATACAGAGCACAGCATTGTAGTTGGAAACTAAAAACCTGCAGTTGTTTGTTGTTGTTAATGTTTAACAGCTGATACAGGTATTCTGTTGATGCTACTGTGCTACTTAGTCACCCTAAACACATTACTTTTTCAATATATTAATGGTATTTCATATCTTTTTACTGTTAAGTACTTGTGCATGAATAAGTGTAAAAAAATGACTGCTTATCAGTAGCATATAAATTCAGAGTCAGGATTGAACGTGATGCCAAACAACCACAGCCTGTCTACAAGGGCAGCTGAGGTTGTGACATCTCGGCTTTCTGATGGTTCAGTGGTACACAAACTTTGTTTAATGTGCAAAATTATTAACAAAATTTCATAAATTACCTTCAGGCTATGTGTATAAGGTGTATATGAAATATAAATGTATTTTGTGTTTAAACCTGTGTCCCATCCCCAAGATATTATGTATATGCAAATATTAAGAAATCCAAAAAATCCCAAATCCAAAACACTCCTGGTCCCAGGCATTTCGGATAAGGGATACTCAACCTGTATATATAAATGACCCCCTAAAACTGATAAAATAAGAGTGCAAGATATTTGCTAATGATAAAAAATCTATAACCAAACCAAGTAAGCATCGTTACAAGAGAATGTACAAAACATGATAGATGGTCCAAAACATTGATGATGGAATTTAACATTGATAAATGCAAAGTTGTGCATTGTGGACATAATCCTATAATGACATACTGTAAATGGAGGAGACCTAACTTCAGTAGATGAAGAGAAAGATCTAGACATCACAGCATAAAAGAATTTAAAAGTTTCCAACCATGTTACTGAAAAGGCTAATAGGATGCTGGGAATAATCAAGAATTCATTTGAGTATCTGTGCCCTGAAACATTAAATATTTTGTATAAAACTTATGTAAGACCCCATCTGGTGTCTTGCTGTCAAGGCTTGGTCTCCTTACTAAAGGATATCAATATGATTGAAAGAGTACAGTGACATGCCACTAAGCTAATCCCAGAACTAAGAGAATTAAGATATGAAGAATGACTTAATAGACTGGATATGCCAACAATGGAAAATAGATGATCTTATTAAAACTTTTACGATTATCAAAGGAGTGGATCAGATTGACATGGCAAACTTCTATGAAGAAAACAGGATTACTTAAGAGGAAATATGCAAAAACTTTTTAAGAAGCTACATAATAAAAATATCAGGAAGCACTTCTTCACTGGGAGAGTAGTGGATGACTGGAATCAGCTTTCGGATTACATAGTTGGCTCAGATAGTGTCAGTCAATTTGAGAAAAGATATGACAATATGGTGAAAATTAAAATGAGGATTGTAATATACTGAAACAAGTGACTCAGGCAGGGAATAAAGTACCAGTAGGTGCTACTTTAGTCTCACATACTTTTACTGGTAAGGTCTTCAAGCAAGTCCCTGGAACAAGGGTCTTGAGGCATTTACAAATATGTAAATATAGAAATAGATAAATAAATAAACATTGATAATGTAGAATTTGTACAACAACAGAACCGAGCGGTTTTTCAGCACTTTTTGCACGAAAAATATATCTAAAATTTTAAAACTAGTCATAGAGAATTACCTATTTTGTTTTCCTTTATATAAATAATCAATCTATTTACATTAATATCACTATCTATAATTTCTCCAATACTCTTATATTTTCCGTTGTCATTATATAATTCAAATTTGTCTCTACAACTCCTATGTCTATGGCATTTCATTAGCATATGTACCATGGTAATATTGCAACTGCAGGTGTCATATCCATCCATCTATTTATATCTCCGATGCTGTTCTCTTCTTGAACTCCCTAAAGGGAGTGGCCACGGCTACTGAGTCTCCATAACTAGTGAACTCCAGAGCCACTTCTTTACCTTTAGAGCTAAGGTGTCACATACAGGAGCATATTTCCTTTCTAGTAGGTGATCAGGTATTAACAAAGTATGATCAACCCTCAACTGACTAAATTGGCAATTCCCGTTGAAAAAAGAAGGCTATAACTCAACAAGTTTCTTACCAGTCCAAAACTGTTAATCTTTTGAATTTCCAAGTTTCATCTACCTTGCCTACTTCATATGATATAATTATGTATTCTCTCCACAAAATTACTAGGATGTATAGCTCTTACATAAAGGCTGCTAAATGTAGCTGCTTTCACAAAAACATCTATCATTACTGCTGATACCATAATGTCCAGGACACAAGCAGAGCTCTAAACTCTTGTGTGTAAAGTGGATTCTTACAATCCAGTCTTGGACTTTTTGAATTAATAGATGGATTAGAGCATTGTGTGACAATTTAGAGGGCACTACAGGGATCATAGCTTGCACATTTCTTTTTTTTTGGGACTGCTTAATTATTCTACGAACAGCCTGAATAGCATGAGGGAGATTATCTGGGTAGCTTTGCTATATGACATTCTTCCTCATAACTAAGGCAAAACCTATACCATCATCACATTTTGAGCCATCAGTAAATTTCATTGTTCTGTTTCAATGAATATTATCATGCTGAAGTTCACATTTTGTTACTACAGAAGTAATGTTGCTTTTGATTGTTTTCATCCAATCTCAGCAAAGTTTGATCTCAAGAACCTTCAAGAGAGGGAGCCAAGGGAAACCTTTTTCTCTAAAAGAGCTCTTCAAACCATTCCCATTAATGGCTATTCATATTTTTACAATAATGACTCTACAAAAGCTACCTCACTGACACAAGGTGGCAATATTGTTTCCTGTGGGGCTGGGTGGTGCTGAGAATGGATGAAGTGAGCAAGTATGAATATGTACATGTACATATGCATGTGTATATATATGTAAATGTAAATGTATGTACAGAACATCAGATTGGGGAAGAGCAGTATGGTTTTAAAAGTGGCAGAGGATGCTTTGACGAATGTATGTGAGAAATATTTAGATAAACAGATGGATTTGTATGTAGCATTTGTGGATCTGGAGAAGGCATACAATAGGGTTGACGGAGAGGCTTTGTGGAAGGTCTTAAGAATATACTGTGTGGGAGGTAAACTGCTGGAAGCAGTGAGAAGTTTTTATCAAGGGTGTAAGGCATGTGTACGAGTAGGAAAAGAAAAGAGTGACTGGT
>JAYMFT010046321.1:0-15415 GCA_038088735.1 Panulirus argus | reverse complement strand
TCCTCCCCCCTCGTTTTCACTTTTCCAAAAGAAGGAACAGAGAAGGGGGCCATGTGAGGATTTTTCCACTAAGGCTCGATTCTCTGTTCTGAACGCTACCTCGCTATCGCGGGAAATGGCGAATACGTGTGTGTGTGTGTGTGTGTATATATATATATATATATATATATATATATATATATATATATATATTATAAATTATTGTAACGTGAAATTTGTGTAAGGTGCTTGCCCAAGCAAGCCTTGAGGTCGAGGCAGGAGAATGTATAATGTGTTGACCCTGACACCACGGAGGCCGGTGACGACTCAACCTGCCTCCTGTGTACGTGAGGCCAGTGACGACTCACCCTGACTTGTGTGTTCCCCTCACTGCTCTTTAGTGTGACTCATCCAGCTCCACATGTAAATCTGGTCCATGTATGCTCGTGGGCATGAGTCTTGTGACACAGCTGGTCGAAGCTGTACCGGTGCCCTGTGCCACTACAGGTAGAAACAGAGGTATCGGACCAGCTTCAAACTGACGCGTACCGAAATTTTTTAGTCGTGAACCATGAACTCTGTCCACGACTGTACGACGGCGAGTAGTCTCGCCCCACACGTTCAGTACTTCCTTGTTGTGTAGCAACACTTATGGCTAGTGAGGACGTTTGTTTATGATCATCTTAATTCTTAAGGGTTTGTGATGATCAGTGGCTGTGTTCAAAATGGAGGAAAGAACTGTACTTTATTGGATGAAAGAATTACTACCTTCCAAGCTGGTTGCTGTGGTAATGTTGCTCTGGAAGGTCCTGAAGGTCTCTGCCCCCGTTGAACGTGAGTGTGTCCTCAGCCTTATTATCATTACGTCTCTCTCCTTGCAAGAGAGATAATAGTTTCTTTATAGTTTCTTGCTTTGTCTCTCAATCATTAACTGTTGCGCGCCAGCATTTTATTGCTGGGTCAATCGATCGGAAACTAGGCTGTCATGTTCCTTGGTCCATTAAACAACGCTTTATTTTCTGGCTGAAGATTTTCTGTTAATATTAAAGGAAACAAAGATTAATCATTACAGGAGCACTTGAGACTGATGTCTCCTCATATCTGGATCAACACGAAGCAAACTTGGCCTGAGATACCGACACCTCCCTTCCTACAAGTTAGACATACTATTTTGGAGAGGTTCAAGGTGTGCTTTAGAAAGTTCAAAAGGGGTCAGAGGTTATATAAAGATTCTTAAGTATTTTGGGTTTTGGCTTGTCTCCCACACATTAAACGGCACATAAAGCTTTTGCACAGGTGTCACACACTGTTGCAGCGAGTTAGGTTTTGGGTTCTTCCGTTTCTGATGTTTTTCATGGGGCCGGAGGTCATAAAAAAATTGCAAAAAATTTGAGGTCTTTAGTTTGTCATTCCTGTATACTTCAACTTGGGGCAGAGAACATGCTGCAGGTGCCAACAACTCGCTCTTTTGGCATTCCTGCCTTTCTCCCAATCTAACGGGTTCAGGGGTCGCGAGAATTCCCACAGATGAGACATGTCACTGACATACGTAACTTGCTGAAGACCCCCCACGCGAAGCAAAATATGATGGAGATTTTTTTTTTTATTATGGCTCTACGACAATGGAGTGGGGATCGTAGGTCACAGATAAAGATTTGGCTCGGTATTCCGACGTTTTTCATTTGATCCGCATTGGAATTTTGCGTTGTGACACGGTGTTACATTTCCCACAGACTTTTACTGGCAGGTGTTAGAATTCTGCCTTTCACAGTTGCAGGGGATCAGAGGTCACCGTTTTTGTCCTAGCTTTGGGTCTATTTTTAACTCTTTTGGGCTACGTGTGTGTATGTAGAAGTCAAGGGGTTTGTCACCGTTCCAGTGCTTGTATATAGTGTATGTTGGGTCGGGATGGTTCATAGTAACACTGATCCCAGATTTACACAGGTGTTGTTTCTTGAGCGATATGTGGTATATTGGGGACGAGGGCTCATAAGGGAATGTATTTTTGGTATCTTTCATTCAGTTGGTAGTGTCAGACTTTATCATCATTATTATTATTGTTATTATCATTATTATCATTTAATTATCGTCATCATTATCATCATCATACATAACAGCTAGAGACTGAATGTATGCTAATGGAACCATTCTTCGTTTGTTCTTGACGCTGTCTTGCTAAGATAGGAGAGATAATTGGCTGTGAAAGTATTATTATTATTATTATTATTATTATTATTATTATTATCATTATTATTATTATCATCATTTTGACTTAATATTTATCGTTCCTTTCATACAGTTACCTTTGATTTCTCTCTAGTTCTGCTTTTCAGCTTTGTCTTATAATTTCTATTTCTGCTTTATTAACTTCTTTCCGGGTATATATATATATATATATATATATATATATATATATATATATATATATATTTTTTTTTTTTTTTTTTTTTTTTTTAAGGATTTAGAATATTATTACTGTCCTCCAGCAGTTAACTTTGTTACGAACCATCTGGTGTTTTGTTACCTATTTTTCCCATGTACAGTGATTTTTCAATTCAAGACTCATAACCTTAACTTCACGTCACCAGCAACACTACCGCCACACTTAGAAGGCATCCAGAGGCAATGATAGCTGTTTATTTTCTCATATTTTTAGTTGACTGTAACACACACACACACACACACACACACACACATGGGCTGGTCATTAAGGAAGTGCAGGGTAATGAGGGATCCCTGTTCGGGTAACAATGATAGATTATCGGACGCAGATAACAAAGACAATGCGTCAGCCGGGCCGCATTGAGAGTCATTTGATACGCCGCTGTGACGGAGTGTGGTTGACCAAGGTATACTCGCTAGAAATGGAATTATTATTCAGAAACATACTCTGAGGGATACAACCAGGATATATTGCAGACGTATTCGATTTCAGTTTTTTTATTTCATTTTTATCGGTCATGGACAAACGTTGTCATCGAGGCCAAGTCTTGATTGAAAAGATAAAGTGACTTAGGATATGAAAAAGTTAAGAAATGAGAAGAAATGTAATCTAAAAGTTTTGAAGGCGATGCAGAACCTGCCTTTTAAAAACAGTCGTGTCATAACTGTTAGGAAAGACATGGGGAGGTAAGAGTTCCCAGAGCTCAGCGGTGTACTGAAAGAAACAACGGCACAATGGCCCACCTCAGAGCCCCCCAACGGCCACACTAATCATATGACGCAGTGGCTTTTTCGTCTTGGTATGGTACTTATCTACTTTATGGTCAGTGTAATTGTCCAGAGCACTCCTGGTTACAGAACATTACGCACGTGTAGAGAGAGAGTGATGGCACTGAACTCTCGTTTGGCAGTGACGCAGCGTAAGAACAGTGAGATAACTGTTAGGATTAACAGATGTTGTACGTCTCTGTTGCTGTACAGAGAGCTAGTGTGTTGTGTTGTGTTGCTACTTCACAGCACCAGGGAGCCTCACCAGAATATTGTTGCAGCAACAGACGCTAATAAGAAATAAGCCAGTCGTTAAGGCAGCATGTACTGGACAGCAACACGACAAGCCAGTTACGACACATGCCAGCAACAGCATAGGTCAGCAACAACACAAGCCATCTGGAGGTCATACCTGCAACAAGACAAAAGAAGAGAGGCTGGTGGTGAAGGTGTAGTCTGCCGCCTTGGGTAGGTGCCCCACACACCAGATGACCCACAGTAACCCTCCCTCTCTCTCCCGCCATCCCCTAGATCCAACCACCTTCCCTCCCTCTCCATCGGTCTTGCTGCCCCGTCCTCCCTCCCACCTCCTCTCCATGCACACTGTCACCTATCCTCTCTCGCCTCGGACCCGTCATGTCAAAGAACTCGTCCAACTCCACTCACCCCTGCAGAAAGGGCGAGAAATTAATCGTAGAGAAATTATCACAGATGCCATATGAGGTAAGTCGTAGTGACGAATTCTCACACTATCATCAGTATCTGCTGTTGCTACGCTGGTCTGGCCACATTGTTACGTGTGACGTCGTGAAGAAAACTCGCGAATGTACGCACTTGTTTCCTCAGGTGTCGAGGAAAAACACAATGATCGGGAACGGTATTCTCACACCTGATGAGAGAGTTGCTGGAACGGTGTTATTACAAAGGGTGAAAAGGAAAGCCAGTCGAGGTTCACCCGCGGTGAAGTGCAAGGAGGGCGAGGACGCGTGAGAACCTTGTTGACTGGCTGGTTAGTCTTGCGGAGCCGTGTAGGGACTGTGACTGGCTGGTTAGTCTTGTGGATCGTGGTGACTGGTGAGCTGTGTGGAGCCTGGTGACTGGTGAGCCGTGTGGAGCTTGTGACTGTTGGATTCTTGCTGAGCTGTGTGGAGGTTGGTGACTGACTGGCGAGTCTTCCAAAGCCGTGTAGAGCGTGGTGAGTGACTGGTGAGTCTTCCAGAGCCGTGTGCAGTCTGGTGAATGGTGAGTAGCCCAGTGAGTGATGAGAGGTCGTGGAGCATGGTGAGTGGTGAGGAGTGTAGGTCCTGGTGAGTGGTGAAGGGTGTGGAGACTGGTGAGTGGCAAGCCGAGTGTAGCGTGGTGAGACTGGTGAGTGGCGAAGGTTAGCGAGCGATAGGATACAGTCGTGACTGGCTGGAGGCTCATCTGTATGAAGCCGTGTGACCCATCAACACGATACCACAATCTCTGCCGGACCATGGCCTCGCTGCCTGAAGAAGATCCTCATTTTCTTCACTCATGTAAATAATTTACTCACAGTAGCTATTGGAATGGAATGTAAATGAATTGCCGCATGTATTTACACTTCTGGGTTATAAAGCACACAATTACATCATGAATCGTGCGATATTACACAAGGAAGTTTACATCGAGTCACATGAAGGGGCACAGACCACTGTAAGTTTCTTGGTCGGCCAAGAAGACAAAGACTCAAGCAACCGTTATTTACATCTGTGTAAAAGGGCCTGTGTTTACACCGTTGTACGAGTGCTTGTCTGTACAGAGGGATGATGGAGAGCAGACTGGGGGCGAGGAAAGGGTCAGGCGTAACACTGGTGGCTGTGTGTGTGTGTGTGTGACCCTGGGGACGAATGTTGATGCTAGCTGTCTGCACTACCTCTCTCTCTCTCTCTCTCTCTCTCTCTCTCTCTCTCTCTCTGCTTTGGTATGCTATCCCTTTCTTCAGCTGCTTCCAAGGGGACAGCATCTTTTTCATTATCCCCTGTGTCTCTGTATGTCTCTCTCTCTCTCTCTCTCTCTCTCTCTCTCTCTCTCTCTCTCTCTCTCTCTCTCTCTCTCTCGGTTGTGGCATCAGACTGTGGGAACGTAACATTAAGGGGATGGGGCGCACCCCACCGCCTCCCTCACCGCCAGGCTTTCTCTACTCTGATCTGAACACCGTAGAGCGACGCTCTGACCATGACTGGTCGAGTCCGCTCTTCACTAGACTACAGTGGAACTCTCGTCAGACTTTGAGAGAGAGAGAGAGAGAGAGAGAGAGAGAGAGAGAGAGAGAGAGAGAGAGAGAGACTTATTTACGAGTCCTTACGACGAAATTTTGCCAAACGTAGCTACCCGCAGGGAAATCTGGAGTTACGAGGAATGAATCATGTGAGTTACGCATTGTCAAGTGTTACGTGTGAGAGGGCGAGAGTGCATGTTTGTGGACTGAAAGCCAGCTGCCTGCGTGTGAGTGAGGCAGAAAGGAAGTAACAGCCAAATGAGTGCTGGTTCACTACCCAGCCGTCACTAACCCTCTCGCTACGGAGAGAGAGAAGAGAGAGAGAGAGAGAGAGACTCAAGTGTTGGAAAATATTTCTTTGTTCCTTTTTTAACATTTTACTGTTATGCGCTGTTCACTGCTAATATAAACAGGAGATTGTTTCGCACTTTTCTTTCTTTTTTTTTTTCAAAGATCTTGAACTGAAAGTTTGGAGGCTGCTTAGTTGGTGTATATAGTTAGGGTGCACAGGAATTCATAGCATCGTCATTTATTGGTATGATCACCATCTACCCCTTTCTGTGAGTTTACATATATATATATATATATATATATATATATATATATATATATATATATATATATATATATATCGGTAGTTGTTTACTCCTTGTTATTTGAACGTTGAAAAGTGTCCATGATGGACTGTTCATATATGCTCGACGTATGTATGATTTCATCATACTGTCATTTGGTATGGCTGGGGGCACTCACTAACTGCATTCATGCACTTCCTTAATTTTTTTTTTTTATGGACCCTGGTGGTGTATTGGCCATTTTATGATTGAATTAGTACGTCTAGAAAAGGAATTTTGGTAAAATGTCGTATCTGTTTTTGGCGTAGGTCTGTACCGCACTATATACTAAGCCGGTATTTTCCAATAACATAGACTAAACACCACATACTAATTATAGACATTAGAATGTAATATCCCTCTTCTGTACAAAGAATTTGAAGTATCTTCATGTTTAATTGCATTTAATCTTACAAATTTCAAACAAATATCGTAAGAATTTTCAGCACAAGTTCGGCCTACTTATTGTTCGGAAAGTATTTGTCGAGTCTGTGCGAGTTTTGGCGGTATCGTATTGAACTGGGTCGAGATACTTGGTCTCAGAACAGCGAGAAGAGAGAAATGTACAAGCAAGAGTTGCCATTGTCTCTAAGCACACACTTAGACGTGGACCTCAGATAAGCCATTAAGAACGTATGAATTTTCTGTAGTGCTATGATCACCTTCCTCACCAGATGGTGGCTTGTTGCTGGATTGTGACAATTTCAGAGCGACGCCTGCCATTGAGGAAATGGTCATACCATCAAGAGAATAGGATGACACTCCTAATCAACTTCCTTCCTTCCAAGATACAAACTCACAGCATGAAGCTACTGATGACGTGGGAGATACCATCCCAACTGGCAGCCGAGACCAGAGGAGAGTCACTGTCGCAAATGCAGTGGTACTTGTGGACACTATACAGAGGACATAAAACACGGAAACCTATTTGCGCAGTGGGTTCGTTCGAAAGTTTTAGATTTTGTACCACGATGCTGACTCGACAGATCTCTCCAACATTCCTCTCAAGTAGTTCCTGTCATATGAAGACCAAAGGAGAGATGACTTCACGCCTGGCCGACAAGAGCATTGGTTTTTTTCTCTCAATATCCAGAGGCAAACTTTACAGTTGTGTTAGAAGCAAGGAGCAACCAGACCCATCTCTCAGGATATCTCAAAAGGCGCAGCCAGTAGTAAGTAGACAATTTGATAATTCTTCATTATATTGATGGGAATAGAAATATCCCAACTGCCCACCTGGATGTTTATTTAAAACACGCAGATGTCTTCCTATTACTTGTGAAATGGTATCCCAGCCTTTGCCGCGACACTAGATTTCTGACAGGGAAGGGGAGTAATGAGGCAAAGTGCACTGCAAGGATTGCATACGCTCTGACTTGACCAGACGCTATAAAGATTTTTTCTGGTAAGGCTAAAGGTGTCTGCTTCAAGACATTTCAGTCTGTGATTATCCTTTTCTCGTTGGCCTTGCGAGTCTTGGTCGTGAAGAGACGTCGTCCTTGAACAATTTGTAAAGAGGCTCTAAAGTCCAATAGCATTGCACAATATAACTTCGGACCTACGATAGCACATGTATGCGCTGAAGCGCTCATAAGGTGAGAAAGTTGCCCCCAACACTTGGTACTCTCAGTCCACACATTTGGAGAGCTCATAATGTGTCTATAACTTGGACTCACGCAGACAACCCATTGCCTCATTTCCCACGTCCAACAGAGTACAGATGGGTGGAGGAGGGAGGGTCATTATGCCCTGTATGGTCTGTGGAGCCTCCAGCCCTTCAGACAATCCTTTGTTGATCAAGTGCTCCTGCCAAAGAAGACACAGCTCCAAGCGATGTCGTTGTGTAACGACCAGTCTTCCGTGTACAGAACTTTGTACGTGCTCTAATGGATGCCAGAACCTTGCATGCATTATTAAGGACATAATATCGTTGTCGAACAGACAGTGACGGTGATGGTGATGAAGAGAATCAAGGAATGACTCTGCATTAGGAATGACAATATTATATAAGCATGGGATCTCTGTGTTACTACACTGTTTGTTGAAACAATGGCAGGGGTAGTTTTCTTTTCCTATCTTCTATTGAGATAGCAGTACGATCTCAGCACAAGATCAGCTGTACTCGCATTGCATGATGCAGTGTTGAAGTGTCATAAACTGTTTTGCCGTGCCACTTTTGGAGTCTCTTTTGATTTGCAAATCCGGACAGTTTTATGTATACTTTTCATGTGCATAAAATTATTGTGTTTCATTTTAAACAATCGTTGACGAGATGTGATATTCTCTGTTATGCTTCCTCTTCTTTTCTTACTTGAATGCACGTTTCTGAGATATATGGAATACTCAGTGGATGGCACGGTTAAACAATAGTTTCTGAATGCTGGGTGAGTTTTTACTGGTATGTATCATGTTAAGTAGGCAAAATGCAATAAAGAATACATGAAATCAGTAATGCAGTAATTTTTGTTAAACAAATTTTTCTTTGACCTTCGTAAAGAGCGATTTAGTAATTCCTGTTTGTAATGGATTTTCAAAATCACTTCTTTAACTGTATGAAAATTTAACCATGAAAAAAATACTCAACAGATTTCACAGTTTTGCTCAGATTATAAGAAGAAAGAAAATGCCAGACTTGTCTTTCCTCAGTACACTGCCATTGTCAACACTATCCAACAGTTAGATTTGTGGAAAATTTCATGCACAGGGAAGTGACATTTTAGAAACAAATACTGTGAAGTGAGTGTGTGTGTTGTGTTTTGAATATCTCCATCGGAGAGCCTGAACCACCGGAGACTCCCACCAATAGAGATGAGATAATACGTGAAATGACAAGTGAATGCGTGACCCGATGGAATAATGCGTGACCTAACGAGATAATGCGTGACTTGACGAGGTAATGCGTGACCTACCGAGATATTGCGCGATCTGACGAAATGACGCGAGACTTGACGAGGTAATGCGTGACGAGATGAGACAATGCGTGACCTGACGTAGCGAAGAGGTCGACGGAGAATAACCGAGACCTGACGAGGTTACTATAGCCTCCCCCGAAATCGAGCTCGTCTGAAATAGGTGAGCCCCGACCTGACAGAGTGATTCGCGATCGCTCGAGTATAATGAGATGATTTCTGACATAATTTCAAATCAACGTAGAATGAATCTAGACGACTCTATCTCTCAAGGCATGACACAGGACCCAGCGAGATCATGCGAGACTTTAAAAAGGAAGCAAGTGGGCTTCAGAAGCTTCCACTCCAGGTGAGATTTACCCCAAGATACATGAACAAGAGGATACTAGGGAAAGGAAGTACCACAGAACAGATGATCAGGGGGGTCCACCTTGTGGTAGGAGTTACTCCAAGAAACCTTATCGAGAAGGATCTGACTGTAGGAGTTACCGCAGGATTTGTGATCAAGAGGTTCCATTATGATTGGAGTTACCCCATGACACATGATCGAGAAGGATCCGACGGTAGGAGGCACCCAAGGTACGCCAAGATACATGATAAAGTGGTTCCCCTATTGTGGGAGTTATCCCATGACCCATAACGAGACGGTAGGAGGTTACCCAGGATACATGATCGAGAGGTTCCCTGACAGTGTGAGTTGCCTCATAACACATAACGAGAAGGATCAGATGGGGTAGGAGTACCCCTGGATACGTGATCGGGAGGTTCCCCTATGGTGGGAGTTACCCTGTGTTACGGAACGAGGAAGATCCGACACAAGAAAGTACCCCAGGACACATGATCGGGAGGGTCCCTCATAGTAGGAGATATCCCAGAACACACACTCAAGGACCTGACAGCAGGATGTACCTCTGGGACCCTGGGATGAGAGCAGAGACAGAGACTGCCTGATGTAGACCTTCTGCCCAGTAGGGTGTAGGGTTTCACACTAGCGAACATGGGAAAGTAGCGTCGAGTTGCGCCGGAGACCTTGTGTATAATCATGTTGATGGGTTTATGTTAGACGTGAGTTTTCAAGTGTAGTCGCGTAGTGTGGGGGTTATATAGTGTCTCCAAGAGCGTCGGTTCACGTAGAAATAATAGGGTTAAATGGTGTAATCCGTAGGTAAGAGCTCGAGGACAAGTGCGGATTTATCCGGTTTGATTTATGTGATGCATCAGATGGGCGTGAGGATTAAATTGGTTAAAACTGTACGGGACAGATCTTTTAGAGTTTAGGTGGAAGTGAGGATCTATTTGGCTTAAGCTGCAGGTGAGTGTTCGTGTGAAAATGAATTTATTGGTCTGGCGCGAGATTAAGAGAAAAGTAGGATCGATTTTATCCTGATGTGAAAGTTATTATTAAGATAAGGGGTAAAACTACTTTAATTCATGCAAGGGACTTGAGATCGAGGTAGTGGATGGATTGGGTTTAATCCAAATTCAAAAGTTATGATTGAAATAGGATTATAATCAACGTAATCTGTACGTAGGATTAACGTGGAGGAAAGAAATGTAATCGTTTGAATTTATATTTGAGAGGTGAAGGGCAAATTAGAGGGCAGTGTATTTAATATTAAACCCACGAACGTGCTAAGGTGTAACTGTCGTGTCGAAAGAGACACTGAACCCTCCTCCATGATGATAATTTCATGGCAGTGGTTAAAGCAGGAGTGTCAGTAGCCCTGGATGGCACCCACACCAAGTCTATCATCACCAGTGGGTATCGTATCATTAGTGCCCCGACCCTGTCAGAGTTGGTTAGGTAAAGTACGGTACGTTAGATATGTCTGTCCACCAACAGTCCGATGAAGAGCCTCTGCGATAAGTGTGTACACGGTGACTGGCCACTAGCTAATGTTGTACCAGGTGTGGGAAGAGAGCCCAAGAACAGAGGCTGCTTCGTACACGATTACCCCGCCTTAACCCCTTGAGTGTGTTGACTTATCCCCCTTGAGTTCGACGACTTAATCCGTTGAATACTGTTACTAAAATCATTGTGTTAATGGATTAATGGGGTTGTTGTCGCATTCAAGGGATGAAGGACTTCTTAAGTCGCCATTGATTACTTAATTCTGTTCGGGTTTTGTTAGGATGTGTTAGAATACAGGGGTCTCATCCTTCTCCAGTGTGGAGTACAACTTGAAGGTCTGGGATGGCTCCTCCTTCTCGTCTATCTTAACCAGATTAGAATCACAAGCCTCCCGCCTTCTCATCTTTCCTGCTGTCACATCTCTTCAACCATCTCTTGCATCCGCCGTGATGTTGGGTGTCTCCTCTTGTTCTCAGTTACTGTTTTAGGCATTGCTCTCGTGAAGCGTCTGTTTGCGTCCTAGTCTCCCCTTCACCTGGACCTGCAGCACGCGACTGGCTTCTGCTTCCCATAGTTTTGTGTGGAGACCAGCCAGCCGAAGATTGACTGTTACGAAACATCTTTCTTTCCTGGCACAGTGAACCTGTGGAATTCTCATACGTCTTTTTGCCTTTTCCTCTTCATGCAATTCTCTACTTTTTTTTATTACTGTTACGTATCAACGGAGTTGGCCATGATTGTAGCATGCTTTTGCCCGTGACCATTGGCTACTGTTAGTTGGGGAAGGACGGTATTTTTTTTTTTTTGGGGGGGAGGGGGAGGAGGAAAAGCGTGAATATGAAATGTAATATGTAAAGCCAAGATGATAAATGCTGTTAACCATTTACAACGAAATTACGTACGCGCCGTCAGCCTCGACGTCAGAGATACGTATACCCCGTCAAACAATCAACGCGGAGTTATGTATACACAATCTGCCAATCACCATTAAGGCTGCGTGGTGATGCTCACAATACAAATACCATCTGTCAAGTGGTGAAAACAGAATTATACTCCTGGCAGTTAAGGTTGACTAACATGATTGCAAGTTTCCTTAGTAGTGAATATAATTACCATAGCGTGAAGTGCCTAGAGTAGTATAATTACGGAGAGAGGGAGAGAGCGATGGATGAGAAGAAAGCGAACGCCGTGCACTTGGCTGTGTGTGTGTGTGTGTTTGTGTGTCTGTGTGAGTGTAGTGGGTGAAGGTGGTGCCAGCGTGGGAGGGAGGGAGGTGGCCGCTCGCCCCTCGCTTGACGGAGTGGTCATGTCTTATTATCTTGGGCGGGAACTTTTCGTGATTGATAAGTGAATTCCTTTCCCTTTCTCCGGCTCTCTCTCTCTCTCTCTCTCTCTCTCTCTCTCTCTCTCTCTCTCTCTCTCTCAGTAAGAAAAAATTCAAAATGTAGAAGAAACAGAGTATTTAGCTTTACAAAAGCTCCGCGTGATTCGCAATCCCAGCAGGAAACATTTTTCAGTGGTTTACTGAAACCCCTGCTGGATGTACCCAGGATAGATGGCTATGCAGCGTGTGGTTGGGTGACAGCAGAAGACATCGGTACCGCCTTATGAAACGGGTAGGATATGGGGTGGGCGCTACGTGGTAGCCCCATCTCATGGCAAAATCTCGTCGTATGTATTGTTAAGTGAGGATTGTTTGTCTGTATGTGACACACATTCTGGTATTGTTGACACAAGCAGAGTATGGCTGCCGTAAGAGGTGTGTTCCTCTTATTGTTTCTACGTGTGTGTGTGTGTGTGTGTGTGTGTGTGTGTGTGTACCAGCTAGCCATGCACTCGCACGGTACGACTCTGCGAGTGGGTTCTACAAGGTGAAAAAGACAGCAACCTACAGTACGGTACAGAGCGTGCCGTGCTTTAACGTTGTTCGCCCCCGCTCCACTTCGTCCCAGTCATCCCCACCGAGGAAACACGGGAGGGAAAGGATCTGGCGGTGAGGGGTCTTCCTCCTGCCGAAGATGATCTCCAGTGAGCGTATTCCTAACTGTGTCCCGGACGGCTGCCTGATCCCATGGAATCCAGTTGGACGGGACTGGGAGGTCGTGTAGTGAGTTATCTCAGGCAGCGATGACTGACCACAGGGAACTCAACAACGGCTGCCCCACTTGACGTGAGGAGGATCACACACACCCGCCGACATTCGTGATAGCGAGTATTAAGAAAGGAGGGGAGAAGTTCCTGTGTCTGTTGAGTTCGGTTTTTGATGTTGACGATAATGACGTAGATAAGCAAATGAAGGCTGTCACGCCTCCGACCATCTGGGGAGGGGTGGTTAGCATTTCTACTGACGGACTTTAAAAATATCATAGAAAACTCATGGAGGGGCGGCAGCTAGGCCACTCACTGGCAATCGTCGGACAGCCTTGATTATTTATTTTTTTTTCTGGGTTCCAGTCACGGAGAGAAGTCTTCATCAAGGTCAGGCCTTGGAAGAAGAAGAAGAAGAAGAAAGAAAAAAACTGGAGTTCAAAGGAAGGGGAAGAAATAGCGAAAAAGAATTCTGTAGGAGTGCTTGACGAAGTTGAAAACATGCCTCTGAAAGTAAATGGTGGCAAATAGTTTAGACAAGAGGCAAAATAAAGAACAGGTGTTTGATGCATGTAGGGTAAAGACGTTAAGGCTAGTGTGGTATATTGGTATGAATGGCAGAAAGTAAGACCAGCATTCCTGACAAGGAGGATGCAAGATGGTTTCGGGCATCACTTCAACACTCCTAATTCAGGATGGTAGTACTTGCATGGGCGGCTGCTGTCTGAAACCTGCTGACATGGAGGGTGTAATTCTTCCACTTCAGGATTGAGTTACTGCTTTAGGAGGTAGATGTTAAGGATCAAATTGTTCACATAACCACAGCTCTTTGAGTGTGGTTATTTGAACACTTACATTTATGCTTCATCTCTTTTGACGTTAACTACACGTTCGGTAACACACGTTTATTATGTAATCTCGGTATCTCGACAAGTTTGTCGCAGAATTTCTTTCAGAGATGGGCTGCACCGCCTTCCCCTTTGTAAGAGATGGTGTTGTTTGAGAAGGCGACAGCAGGAGAAGATTTGCTAGAACATATTCGACTCTGGAAAGATAAAGAATTTTTGTTGTACGGCCGTCCTAGTCATGTACAGTGGATACGGACAGCGTAGTCAGGGCATGTTATATCTTGCTTCACCACGTCCCTACCTGCAGCATCTCCCGCCGGCAGACGCTCAATGTGCAGCCCACAATATACTAGAGACCACAGGTACCGGGCGTTGGTGTTAAAAACGTATTTGTGACGTTCAGAGATTTCAGTACAGGCATACAGATAAATCGACATACAGCCACACACAAAGTCGTCATATTTTCGCAGGTTGAATTCGGCCTTAGCAAATTTACGTTTTCAGGTAGATTGATTGCCCTTCAGGTAAACATTGTTTCACTAAGTCAAGCATCCAGGACCTGATGTTGGGTTGGGAGGTGGTTGCAGGCGAATGTGAGGAGGTGGGAGGAGTCGATGCGGGGGTTTCATCCCTCGCACTCTTGACCTTGTCATGACTGCACTTGAATGTCTTTAGTGGGGGGGAGGGTGTGGGAGGAGGGGTGAGCTTACAGCAGCACGGGAATCAGCAGGTGGTGTGGCGCAAGGTGGCTGGTCGTCCCCGCGCCTGGATGTTGTTATTCCGGTAAAAATTTCGTCTGAGGGATGGTGGTGAGGGAGAGGGATAGGAATAGAGTTGGGTGTGGTTAGTGGGGTGGGGCGAGGACAAACGAGGTAGGCAGTGGAAGACTGAGGCTAGGAAAGGTGCAACGAGGAACACAATCAGGGTGTAATACAACTGGGCGGGGTCCTGCAAGTAGGGACATACGTGTCCCTGGGAGGGGAATAGTAATGTAGTAATAGCCCTCCTGACGGAACTCGTTCTTGTTGCTGAAGATCTTCTAGGCCCTAGCCTGGCATGAGCCCTTGTCTTTAAACGACCCCTCCCTCTATTCCACTTACGACGGGATGCTCTTGCCTGCTTCGTGTGGCCGCCTGAGGTGCCAACTGCTGACCTGAAGGGATTTCCTTTTACCATGGCTTTTGTGTTTACGAAGATGAAGGCGTATGTGTGGGAAGTGTGGTGAGGTAAGGGGAGAGTGGAGCAGGAGGCAGTCCCTTCTCTACTGCCCCTTCTACTGGCTGATGTTATGTATAAGGAGTCTGGAAAATGTCAGAGGGGCGTCACCCACTCCAGAAAGGCGCGTCCCTGAGCTGTGTTGCTGGCATCGATCGTCTCCCATCTGAAACGTCCTTTTTCACATTGCTTATGGCGACAGAACCACGAATAATATCTCGGGATCTGAATGCATCATTTGAATTCTTATATTCTAATGGATTCCATTTACAGAGGTATGTCAGGAGAAAGGAATATGCAAAGGATAAAGTTTTTCATTGCCAAATGGTGTCAGGAGTGCAGTGACTGCCTGACATTTTGGTGGCCAGATTTTGTAGTCGTCTGTATTACCCTGACAAGTGTTGAGCGTCTGATGTTCTTGGTATAGCAACACTGTATAATATATATATATATATATA
>JAYMFT010046310.1:0-15415 GCA_038088735.1 Panulirus argus | reverse complement strand
CTTGCCGTCTCACCAAACAAAGAAAAAAAAAAAAAATTTGGAAGGAGGTTAAAAGCAAACCTCCAAAGAAAAACAAGAGAACAAATGGGAACACTGGTAGGAGTAGCTAATGGGGAAATGGTAACAGGCAGTGATGAGGTGAAGGGGAGACGGAGTGAGTATTTTAACAGACAATTGAATATGTTTGATGACAGGGTGGTAGATGTAGGGTGTGTGTTCAGGAGGTATGCAAAGTGCGAGAGTCATGGTAAGAGGTTTGATGAGAAGAGAAGAGGTAATGAAAGCCTTGTAAAATGAAATGTGGCAAGGGAGCTGGATTGGATGGTACTACAGTTGAACTTATGAATGCAAGTAACTGTTGTTGATTGGTTAGTATGGATTTTTAAAGTCTGTATGGATAATGATGAGGAAGAATGCATGTCTAGTGCCACTGTATAACAGCAAGGGAAACAAAGGTGAGTCTTCAAATTACAGTGGTTTATGTTTGTTGAGTGTACCTGGCAATTTATATGGAAGAGTTGTGACTGTGAGATTAGTGGTGTGCATAAAGCATCAGACTGGGAAAGAACATGTATATGAAGAGTTGTGACTGTGAGATTAGTGGTGTGCATAAAGCATCAGACTGGGAAAGAACAATGTGATTTCAGGAGTGGTTGAGGATCTGTGGGTCAGGCATTTGATTTAAAGAATGTGCATTACAAACGAGAGCTAGAGAATGGATGTGAGCAAATGAGGCCTTTTCTTTGTCTGTTCATGGTGCTACCTCACTAACATGGGAAACAATGAATAAGTATAAAAGACAGAACATATACATAAAAAGTCATAAATAATATGTGTGGGATGTGTAAAATCAGGCAAGGAAAAAACCTTAAAGTGTGTAATGTGTTTGGCTGTATGCAAAATGAAATTACATCAAGGGAAAAACTCAATCATCCTATAAAGGCTCCATTAAAAAATTATGCACTCACATACATTTTCAAAAGTGACACACAGCTAAGGTTTATTGTGGGTACAGGGATATGACGTTTTCAGGGTGGGATCATTGTACATTTGGTTGCTGAGACTACTGTTTCTTATGGTGTGAGCACCAGCACCCTGCTTCAGTACCTCAGGCTATCTTGAACAAGGGAAGGATGCTTTCTTTAATCTTCATGGCTGCCACTTCATTTTTATGAATTTCACTCTGGGCACTTTATTTCTTCCACCTGTATTTCAAAATGGTTGGCTCTTACCTTTCTAATAAGGAAAATGCCCAAGTTCTTGTCTGCAAGCAAGAAAGTCTGGGTACACGCAACATTTCTAAGTGCACCAGGAGCTCAGAATGCATGATCAGGTGGTTGAACCCAAAACATGGACCTAGAATATTTCAGAAACCTTGCCAATTCCATGCTCAGACATCTGCAGATGGTAATCAAGACCAAAGGAGATATTCAAGAACCTTGCCAATTCTAATTCTATGCCTAGTCGTCTGCAGATTGTAATCAAGGCCAAAAGACAAAAAATGCAAGTGTGATATCACCTCTGAAAATATATGTGTAAGTAGACAATTTTTTTTTTGGAACATTGTACATACATAAATAAGGAACATCCATACCAGCAGTCTTGGCCCTGCCCTGTCAACTCAACACCCTTCCATACCAATACGATGAAGGGATACTACTATTTTTGGGTATTTTTTCCAATAACATTTGATTTAGAGATTGATAACATTTGACTGAGAGATAATCTGCAAGGGGAAATATTCTTAGATCATTTTGTGTACTAGGTTAGCTTCATCTAAAACAAATGACGCAATTTAAGGGTTACTTCAAAGACAAGACATTCACGTCTGTTTTTGTTCACATGTAGCCTCTATAAACAGTCTTTATGAACCTGTAATTTGTCGCTTCCATGAGCTACAAAAGGAAACATACACTAGAATCAAACATGCCTAAAGTTATTAACCCCTTGCTAAATGTTTCCACAAGGATATTTACATCAAGCTGAGTGATGACTCTAGACAGATATTCATGAGAGTTAAGGAACACTTCTGGATGGATATTATGTGTAAAGTTTTTCACCTCAATTTCAAGGTTGCATGTTGAGCATCCAACCATGCTGATGAGGGCATATTTTCAGATGTCATTTTCAGAAGGATACTTTGGGGGTGCATAACCTACAATCAAACTCACCAAAGTTATTAACCACTTGCTTAATGTCTCCACACACTTATTTGCATTGAGTGTCCAACCATGCTGATGAGAGCAAATTTTCATGAGTTATCTAGGAAGGAAATCATGGGGTTTTTGCTATACTTACAGGACCAGGCAGATGGTCCTAAATTACCTGCCAATGATAATCCATTTTAAGATCAGATGGACAGTGATTTAACGAACAATGACTCTTCCAGCATTGATGGTTGACCAAGATGAGGTAGGAAAAGGTTCTAACAAAAGAGAGGGAACATTGCCAGCACCTGCCTGACCTTGACAGCAGTGTCTGAATGAAGCAGCTTGTAATCTAACAAATCTTTTAGTGTTTTGCTGCTATGAAAAAACTGTCAATGAATCACAAAGGTTATCACAAGAAACTATTTATTATATAAGATAAAACATAATACTAATCAGTTATCCATTTTCCAATTTGATACAACAGTGAGATGTGCACAGTAGCCACTATAGTGACAGTGAAAATATTGGACAAAACTTACTTCTGAAGTAATCTTTTCAGTTACATATATATCTTTGAAACTGTATCATCAAATACAGTTTAAACACTTGAAAAACAAATTTTGAGAGATGGAAAGGAAAATCTGAGAGGGGTACAAGTATCTTCACCTATAAACTTCTGAAACAGGAGCAGGTTTAATTAAAAGTTTCTCTCCTAAAGAAAAAAAAATCTGGAATATTAAATTCATAGTGCCACTGCATAAAGTGGCAAGAGGGATAAAGGTGAATTTTCAAGTAGCAGGAGTATAAATGTATTGAGTGTACCTGGTAAGCTGTATTTTAGAGAGGTAACTGAGAGGGTGATGGCATGCAAAGAGGATCAGATTGGCAAGGAACAATGTGATTTCAGGAGTGGCTGATGATGTTTGGAGCATGTTTTTGCTTTGAAATTTGAGTGTGAGCAGCAGAATGATTTGTCTTTAATTCTATGGATCTGGAGAAAGCATATGGTGGGGATGACAGAGATGTGTTCTGGAAGATGCTATAAATATATAATGTGTGAAGAAAGCTATTAGATGCAGTGAGGAGTATTAATCAAGAAAGAAAGACACGTGTGCAAGTAAGTAGACAGGAGGGTGAGTACTTCAGTTGAAGGTGGTTTTGCAGCAAGGATGTGTAATATCACCATGGCTTTTCAATTTGTTTATGGATTAGCTGGTGCTGTAAGTGATTGTAAAGGCATTGGGGAGAGGGTAAGTCTAGAGTTTGGTATGGATGGGATGCCTGGGAGGCAGGTCAGTTATTGTTTGTCGATGACACAGCACTGATGGCAGATTTGAGTGAGAAACTGCAAAGTTTGGTTTCTGAGTTTGGACAAGTGCATGAATGAAGAGAGATGAAAGTCAACACGAAGAAAAACAATCTTATTTGGTTTAACACTGGACAGTGACAGGTTGGTTTGGGTGGGAGACTGAATGGACAAAACCAGGAGGAAGTGAAGTGTTTTAGATACCTGGGATTGGACACAGTAGCAAAAGGAACCATAAGAGGTGAAGTTAGTCATAGGATAGGTGAGGGCCCAAATGTCTTGAGAGCATTGAAGAATGTGTGGAAAGAGATGTCACTATCTGGGAGGGGGAAGTTGGGCATGTTTAAAAGTATAGTAGTCCTGATGGTGTTGTATGGATGAGAGGCTCTAGCAATATATGAAAAGGTATGGAAGAGGGTAAGTGTCCTGGAAATTAAATGTCTAAGGACAATATGTAGCATGAAAAGAGTTAATCATGTAATAAATGATATGATACAAGAGAGGTGAGGAAATCTGAAGAATATGGTTGAGGGAGTTGAAGAGGGTGTGCTGAAATGATTTGGGCATGTGGAAAAAATGAGTAAAGTAAGGCTGACAGAGAGGATAAAGTATATATGTTAGAAGTGGAGGGGGCAAAGGGGAAGGGGGAGATTGAATTGGAAATGGAAGGATGGAGAGGAAAAGGATCTAAGTGCTCAGGGCCTGAACATGCAGGAGGGTGTAAGGCGTGTATGGGATAGAGTGAAATGGAGCAAGGTGGTATGGGCAATATGCTGTCAGTGGACTGAACCAGGGCAGATGAAGTGGTCAGGGAATACCATGGAAAGGTCTGTGAGGTCTGTTTGTGGATGGCGTACAGTGGTTTCAGTGCATTACACAAGAAAGCTTGAGAATGGATATGAGTGAATGATGCCATTTTTTTGTTTGTTCCTGCTGCTACCTTACTAATGCAGGAAACAGGAAAGTATTAAAATAACAGCTGCTTTTCAAAGCACTCAGCATCTTCCATCAGTCTTAATTCTTTGATTACTTGTTTATAGTTTAAGGACTTGCTCCACAGGAAAAGGTTTAAGAGGATAAGTAAGATAAGGCAAATTATGGGACCTGTAAACTGATTTACACTTTAGGCAAATCACCAGGCAGGCTCTACATTCAATGTAACAAGACCAATCAATCACTGCCTTGTGCAATTCTAAAAGATGGCTTAACTTTTCTCTTATTTGAACAAGCTCTCTTCTCAGTATTCATTGAACAGATGAATCAGATTCAATACTTTCTAAACTATAATAGCATTCATTCCAAAAGCTGCTTCAACAATTTTTAAAAAGTTGCTCTTGAAACTGGGGCCTACTTTATTGCCTATTTGGGAAATGACACAGCTGTGTAACCCTTTCCCAATGTGCTCTAAGACACTGCTTAAACTTATTTTGGTTCACAGAAGGTAGCCTTTCCCTGTTGTTTGATTCATAAAAACCATCCTACTTTCTTTGAAGAGTATGACGAGACAATTGGCAGTTTAAACATTGCCTGAAAAAGAACAGGAGGTTTGAGACTCTGGTGGTTTAAACTGCCTGAAAAAGAACAGGAGGTTCCAATTCAATCTTGCATGAATCTGAAGGTTAAGCCAGATTTAGAAGGCATGACATCAGAGAATTTCCTACCACCAAATTCTTGCATCAGCTAGCTACTGGCAGATTTAGAAGGCATGACATCAGAGAATTTCCTACCACCAAATTCTTGCATCAGCTAGCTACTTGTCAGTCCATGACAAAAAGAGGACTCCTCCTCTCCTTATGTTATTACTAACAGGAGTAAGTTTAGCAAGATCTGCTCTATTCTCCAAGAGTGCAAAATGTGGCAAAGATGCTGTTAAGTGCACCCACATTCTTCAAGACTGTCAATCACTTCAGACTACCACAATATCTTTGAGAGCAGAAGCAAATTATGTGTAAGCATAACTACCACAGGAAGTATGAATGAAAGTAGAATGAAATTTGATACTCTCAACAGTCACCACACAATCAGCCACACAGCAAACTTTGTGGCCTTGTCCACATTGAAGCCGGGCCTAAAGAAGTCCCAATATCTTCCAATGCTTGTCTAGATCAGCAAACTATCAGGCTAGGGAATCAATCTGATTCAAGGAGAACCTAAAGTCCCATACACATAACCCAAAATACCTAAACAGCAGTAAATCTGACATACTTTGAGCTGAGAAACTTACCAATGTGGCTACATGTAACTTTCTAAGGTCTATAAAACCCTGAAAAGGAAACTGTAGTTTAGTTTTTCATTAATACAAAAATCAGCTCAGGGACTTCCATCAAAGAAAAGGGCCCATAATATCCTTCCAAGCATATTGATCTTATACCATGGATGAGTAACACTTGCCAATACTCAAACTATGGCTCTGTATATGAAATACAGCAAATGCTCTAACAAGATTCTGCTCTGAGGCCACAAGTCGGCAACACTTGATCAGCAAGAATGGTACTGTTCATAACCCAAGCTTTGTATCTCTGAGGTTGCATCCGATGTGGACACAGGGAAATGATGGACTCCTTTGGAGCAATATGGTCCTTGACAAGAAAGTACTCCTTTCCATCCGATGACAATACAGCTTTGCCAAAAGTAACTTCTCACTCGCAATGTAGATGGTAACAAGATGTAACAGTTACATCCCTACAATGGGCCGACACGAAAGGGAATAGTTGAACACCAACTTAAAGATTTAAGAGTAATTATAAGTTTAAAGCTAGAATATGGAGACATCAAAAAAATCACATTACCTGGTCAAATGAAAATAATGATAAAGACACCCTTTACCATGTGAAACAGACAACTGATGATGAAAATATTCATTATACATATATAAAGCAAACTATGATATTGATATATTATTTGGTCACCATCAAGACAAGAAGAAATGAACAAGTTAGACATAATAGAGAAACAATCCACAAGCATAAATAATGGGGATGGAGCACTTTAATCACAATGAGAGATTAAAAAATCAAACTTTACATCCCAGAAAGAAGAGGAAGGTATTTTATAATCTATGCATGGCAAAAAATTGAGGGTAAAAGATGCACTGGGTTGGACTAAAAAACATCTCAACAAGGAAGAAACAAGTAATCAGTCTGCTATAATACCTTGGAAAATATCAAGATGATATCAAACGAAAATCTGTTTCAACCCAACCAGATAGACAGGAAACATATTTAATGCTTTGGCAAGAGAATTAACAAACCTGCATGGGATAAGTAGAGAAACATTCAAAAGAAAGCAAGGTAAACAACTAAAAACACATCCATATGAACTGTGGATAAACAATTATGTAATAGGCTTGAAAGCTTAGCAATACAGTATCATTAATCTACAAAAATGTGTTTGCACAATGAACCAGCCTTATGAAAAATCTCAATGCAGGTACTTATAGGTGCATGGATACTCATCTTCCCATGTCTCTCTTTAATGAATAAGCATGATTTCAATGCTGTCTTTCACATCACCTCGTGCAACACCCTACTTTCTTTCACTTCACCTTATGACACAAACTAATCCAACAATTATGGACTTCCATTATGTAAGAACTAACCTCAGATCCAGGCCCATTGCGATACATCTCTGTGTTGACGTAATACTGTCTACTAGCTGCTTGGTCCCACCCAGAGATTGTCGAAATGGGACGTTGCTGCCGAATCGCAGGGTCAGTGATGTTGTCAGAACGATGGCGTTCATACTGTTCATACATCTGGGCAAACTGAAGCTTAAATTCCTCATATGAAACCTAAAGAACAAATAAAGAACTTAATTAAAACTACTAGGTTCATCTGTTTGTTTTTGTATGTTTTATGACACATTTTCATAAATCTACACAAAAAGTAAAGCAATCTTATTAAAATCATTCACTGCCTTACCTTGGAATGGACAATAGCCAGAGTATCAACCCATACCCTCCAACCACCATATTCGTACTTAATTGCATGATGAAGAAGCATCCGAAAGAGAGAGTACACCATATCACTAATCTTTTGTTCCTCTGTTGTTCTTGGATGGATGTAAGCTAAAGCAATCAACCATTCCTGAAATAACATTGCATAAAAGTAATAATGCCTGCTAAACAACAGCTTGCACTTAATGAAGCATTCTATGAGCACATTAAGAAATTTACTGACACAAGAAATCTAATTCATACATAGGATAAGGAAGAAAGAATATTTCCCATATATTCCCTGCAGTTCATAAAAGAGGTATATGCTGGAGGTTGTAAACCCTCCCATTTGTGTATTTTAAGTTTTAAAGTTGGAAAAGAAGGAGCCAAGCGAGAAGTGCTCTTTGAAAGCTAAGGCCTGTGTGTCAATGAGAGGAGATGAGATGGGACAGATCAATTATTTGTTTGAGGACAGGAGCCTGCATATTCTAGCTTAATACAAAAAAGCTAATAAAGGAAGGGGATGGACAGTTTGAAAATGTTTTACAAGTAAATTCAGATATTAGTATTAGGGCAACAGCTATGAAGAAGTCCAGGGAATGTATGAAAGAGAGATAGGAAGTGAGTCCCCAGACTGATGTGGGTAAAATGAAAGAATACTACAACTTGTCTAGCAGCAGCCACCATACATGGTATGGTATCTGCTAACAATCTGGTATGCTACGGCCTTATTCAAGTCTAACAGCGCTGGTTTCTTGTCCATTTCACATGGAACAGTACAGCTTCCAACAGAATACTGTCATGAAAATTCTTCAAAGAGTGGCCTCTCCCACCTTCACCGCACTACAGTCACCATTACCACCATCACTTCCACCTCACCTATCACTACCACCATTTCTTGCCCTGGTAAACAACACCAAGACCATTTACACCACAGTCATGTGAAAAAGCAAGTTTGCAACTTAAAAGCTTTGTGTTACAGAAAATTACATTTTGTATAATGAGTTTCAATGGATATATGCAAATAAAGAATGAAGAGCAAAAAACATGTGAAAAAATGCTTACTAACTCTATCAAACCAACAAAAATACAGAGAATGTACTCTTTATTATATTGCATTTAATGAAAACTTACCAGAATGTGATGATGAGGGCTTTATATTGATATGGTGGTGGACGGGGTTGGGATGGAGAGAGAAGATAGGGACACTAAGGTTTTCTTCATCACCCAATGAATTATCTGATTAACCACAGTTTCAACTAGCTCTTTTGAAAAATGCTAATTTTAGCTCTAAGGCACTTACCTCTTTCTTTCTATAAACCCCCTGCAACTATATGAAAAGTCAATATGCTTAACAAGAAATAAAGTAAGAAACTTTTGTAATTCTTAAAAGATGTCAAATGTGACAGTAATGAATAAAACAAGCCAAGCATTGAAATTATAAATGCTGACAGCATACAAAAGGTTTAAAAAGTTGTATGATAGGAAACTTCAAAAGACTGGGCCCCATGAATATAGAGTTCCCTCCCCATACTAGAAAAACATGTGAAAATAAACAACTACACACAGAAAGACAGAACATTAAAATTCACAGATAGGATGACAAAGACAAAGATCAAAATCAGTTGTTGTGAACAAGTTAACATCTAATAATTGTTAAAATAACCTGTATATCATACATACAATTCTTCTTGATTTTAATAATAAAGTGAAAGTTTGACAAAAGAACAAATGAACAAAAATATCACTGTCAGATGTAAGGGAACAAGTTTATCAATGGATACAGAAACATAAGACTTTGGTCATATCCACACTTGTTACATACTACTTATAATTAAGAGATAATAATCAATTCAAGAAAGCAAACAATATGCAATGTACAATACATTTCAAGTTATTCTATAAATACTGTGCATAGACAAACAGCATTTGAGTCGATCTTATCAACATTCCGAGCTTACTAGCAGTCCCAGTAGATATACTGTAATTATTGGTGAATATAAGAAAAAAGTTATCCCTCCCTGGGGATAGGGGAGAAAGAATACTGCCCATATATTCCTTGCTTGTCGTAAAAGGTGACTAAAAGAGGTGGAAGCTGGGGGACTGGAAATACTTCCCTCCTGTTTTATTTTTCCAAAAGAAGGAATAGAGAAGGTATGAAGTGAGGATTTTCCCCTCTGTGGCTCAGAGATGGCAAATATGCATGAAAAAATATACTGAATAGAAGATTCTTATCTCATTTTCATCTGTTACATATAAACTATGGCATTTCATAAATCTTTACAAGAAGACTTCTCTGCCTTCTTATGTATCTATACTCTTTGTAAGTAAATGTAATGTGGAAGAAATATATCATAGAAAATAAAATGTTCAGGAACATAGTTATGAATAATTAGCATTACACAGTTAAAGAATATTTGTACTGCAAAAAAGTTAAGGAAAAATTAAACCAAAAGATGGAAACAATATGACCAGACAAATGCATTAACATGTATTGCTTGTATATACAGCCGGTACAATTAAACACAAAAGGAATGGATGAAAGTGATGATAAGTATACATGACTATCATTAATGTAATCAACAGTGATTCTGAAGGTAATGAACATTTCTTTTTCATGCTTGCAGTTTCCTATGTGAAAGAGGAAGTGCAAGAAAAAAAAATTGCTAGCTCATTCATTCACAATGACTCTCCAGCTGTCATGTATAATGCACTGGCATCAGAGCCTCCTATCTGCAACCAGTCCCCACAAAACTTTCTGTGGTTACCCCTGACTGCTCCATATGTCCTGTGAATCCTCCAGCATGCTGAAACCCTGAACACTCAAAGTCTCTTTTGCATCACTGAAATTCACTTGCATGACTCACATCCTTCTGCAAGTTGAAAACCTAAACACTCAAAGTCTCTTTCACTCCATCCCTCTGACCCCTACCTCATTTTACCCTTTTTCCTGTTCCCTCCACAAGCAACATGCATATCCCCATGATCAACCTCTTCGAATGGCCAAACCATTTCAGTACACACTCCTCTGCACTCTCATACATACTCCTCTTACAATCACACTTCTCTGTTATCCTATGACTTCTTATCCAATCAACCCTCCTTACATCACATAATGTCAAGTATTTAATTTCCAACACGTTCATACATCACCATCAAAAATACTAAACCATCAAACATACTCATCTTTCCATTTCTAACAATGAGCTCTCTTTCCACACACTCCTCAAATGCACCCAGGTTCTTCAGCCCCTTCATCCAACTTATGGCTCACTTCAGCTTCCATGGTTCCATTCTCTGTCATGTTCACTCCAAGGTATCTAAAACATCCCACTTCCCCCAAATTCTTTCCATTCAAACTCACACACCAACTAACCTGTTGTTTACTTGTCTAAACCTTTACTCTCAATTTTCTTTCTTCACACACTGTTCCAAACTTAAATACCTGTTTCTGAAGTTTCTCACTCAATTCTGTCACCAGTGATGTCATAAGCAAACATTTGATTCACGTCCCAGCTCCCTTAAGCCTCCAACAGACTGCATATTTTTACCTCTCTCTAAGACCTTCGCATTCACTTCCCTCACCACCCTAAACAGCCATGGTGACATCATACACCTCTGCTGCACACCCACTTTCACCTGAAACCACTCAACCTCTTCCCTACCAACTCAAACAAATGGTTTACTCTAAATAAAAACTCACAGCTTTCCTCCCATGCAATATATATCACCATCTTCTACAGGTGTCTCTCAACCCTATCATATACTTTCTTGAAAACCAGAAATGCCTTCTGTTTTTCTAAGCATTTCTCACACCTTATCCATACATCCTGAACCACTCCTAAAGCTATACTGATCCTCCTCAATCTGGCTATTCTGTGCATACTACCACCCTTTTAGTTATCACTCTCCCATACAATTTAACAGATAATCTCAACAAACTTGTTCCTGTCCCCCTTGCCTTTATACACCGGCAATATACAGGCATTCTGCCAATTCTCAGGCACCTCATCATGAGTCATATACATACAGTAAATATCCTAACCACCCAATCAATAGCACCATCATCTCTTTTCTTGAGAAATTCATCTTCAATCTCATCTAATCAAGCTGCCTTGCCACACTTCTTATGCACTGCTTTCACTAACTTTTCTCTTTTTCACCAAACTACTTGCCATCATTTTCTTGCTACAAATACTTTTGTGACCCAAACACTCCAAATCTACCACACTAGAAGGGATGTAAATGATCCATTAGTAGTTCTCGCTGTGCTCTTATCTGATACACCAGCACAGGATTAGGAGTAAATAACATGAACTCATTTGCAAATATTACACCTTTTGCACTAAGATTCAGTGTGAGAAGATTAGCAGGAAAGAGTGGGGAGGATAATGAAGGGCTTCTTTTCTTCTTTTATGCTGAAAGCTCTACTCTCACTTCAAAGATCCTCTTAATTCAGAGAGAGACATAACAATGATGGTGAATAACAAGTATGTACGTAGAAATATCACAACTTTCACGCTACATGCAAGCATGAGGAGGCAGAGAGGCTGGTACATATGGGGAAGATCTTGGAGATATTTTTACTCCATGGAAATATTCTAAGTCTTTACCTATCATCTGTCACTAAAGTTTCATTACCCCATAATTACGTAGAGAGATTATTAGGCGCAACTTACTCAATAAGGGCAATTCACTGTGAATGCCTCTCCCTCCTCCTTACTTTATTCAACTTCAATCCTGTCACTTGTTTTTTTAACATTTTTCATGTTACTCTTCTTTGCTTTTCTCGCCATATAATACATATCACACAAGTTCCTCCCAACAATTTAAGTCAACCATCAACTATTGTATTTTCCTAAAGGTCACTATGTATACACGACCTTCAGGTGGTTGTAGGGTGATGAAAATAATACAAGTTTTTTCTATGACTTGTTAAGGGATAGACGAGATCTCTATAGGATATAAAAGGTGCAAGCAGCTGGATATTCAAACAGAGAAGAGAAAATTTAGCACATCAGTCATGGTCAGCCGTTTGCAGCTAAGGGCTAAACATGAAAGTATGCTGAACTTACCTCACACCAATGGTGAAGACAATGCTACCAGAAGAAAGAGAAAGTATAAGCTGCAAACTGTTGAAAGCCAGAGGGTTTTGGGGCACAAAAGAGTGAATACTTGCAAACAAAATGTACAAAGTAAAGTTTAAGTTTTTCAGCCTTTCTACTTACACTGCAAATAGTACCACAGACCCTGAAACAAATTAAACATGCTGATAACTCTGTTAACAAAACTTAAACATGGTGCTGCATTCTTTACCTGCCACACTGACATCTGCAGAACAGTCCTACGATTGTCACGATTATTATTGCACAGAAGTGTCATGTCTGACAAAAACAATTTCTTCACTTCCATTAAACTGTCAGATGGTTTGCTCTGTCGTATTAGAGTTGCACAAACCTTCAAGATCACTGTAAGAAAAAAGATGACATTTCAACCAATGAATATTTAACAACAAAGTACTGTAACACTAAACATTCATTTATTCACCTAATATATCAGACCATGGTTATTTAGTACTAACACTCATCACCTTCTTTCTTCCATACTGATCTATCACTCAAATTTCACTGAAAAAAAGGAACACTTAAGCCCTTGACATACAGTGTTTTCCAGGGGGTGATTAATGTGTAAGAATTACGAAACTTTACTCAATCTGCGGAAGAGCATACTTCAACTACATTTGCAAAACTATCCTAGACCTTAGCTTTAACTGCTCTTATGGCAAATAAGTTGTCCATACACTATCTCATAAAAACATTTTATGGGTCTGTTGGTTAATGTCTCGTCTTTGTTACTAACTGATGCAAAAAACTGCCCTACTACTTCAAATAAAAATACAAACTTCTTCCACAAACAGATCCAACTGGTCTATCACATATAAACCTCCACCCTGCTGAAGGGGAGTGGGATCATGCCTAGTCCCATAAATTTCTCAAAGGAAGGAAGTATTGTCATTCTTTAAGAGAGTAAAGTGAATACACTTACAAACAATTATATAAACACATATCATAAAGTTCATTACAGTAGCTGCCATATAATTCTGTCTTTCTGCCCTGAGGATGCAATTACACTTTGATACTTCATGGGTAATTATGATATATAATACCTTTTTCCAGCTGTGTTCTTAGGTATTTAGTGACATATGGATAAGAGATGGAATCAGTGATCATACATCTGCTGAAAATCCAAAACATTGCTAAAAAAAAAAAGCTTTGTCACCCCACTGGCATGTCACAGCCTGTCAAGGCTACCAATCAAAAAAATGTAGGTTTAGGACTGATGTCGGCTTAAATGGATGCAGCAGACAACAAAAGATGGTTGCTGTTAGCATTCATGAATCTGGTAGTGAGAGAAATGAAGAAAGGAAGAGGACTGGTTGTTATTACGTCTCCTCCTTTCCTTGAATAACTATGCTGTGAAACTCTCTTCAATCTCTTATCTTCTCTTCATGTAACCTTTCTTCCTTTAACTAGCAGGCCTACAAACACCTAAGGAACCCTGATTAATTTTTTCCTTTTTTTCACTTTCTTCTTTCACCTAAAATGATTACGATTTGGGCATGTTTAGTCCATACCATGCCAGTCACTTTAAAAACAAAAAAATGCTTTTCAGTGGGTGCTATGCAATCTTCAGTAGTGTTAATGCAAGAGATTAAATCTTGGTTTTAGGGGATCTCCACGCAAGACTAAGGTTGTTGCATTTACAGTCCCTTCTGTCCATGATAACAGAAATGAGCTTGTTCAGTTGTGTGCTGAAAGAAAATTTGTAATAGGGAATACAGGTGCCTCAATAAGTATATATGGGTAAGTTGGGTAAGTGGTCGAACAGGCAGTACTGGATTGTGTGCTAACTGACAGGCTTGCAAAAGGATGGGTGTTGGATGTAAATATGCTGAGAGGGAAGGTGGGTGAGATATCTGATCATTACCTGGAGAAGGTGAGAGTGAAATTCTGTATTGGTTTTTAAGAAAAGAGGAATGACATATGTGAAAGAAGAGGAAGAAGTGAGTGAGCTTGAAAAAGAAGCCTGTGTGTAGATATACCATGAGAGATTGAGTACCATGCGGCACAGGGTAAAAGTATATGAAACATAAAAACCTTTATCTGCTCCCATTGTCATCTGAAAATCCTTATAGGACTTCTATAGTTATTTGACTAACTTTTCCCACCTCTGTTCTCATTTCCAGATAAGTTATCCTACCACTTACAGCCTGTTGTGGTATCTTCTCTTGCCAGAAAGGCATGTAAAAATTCTGCTCTCCTTAATGCCCCTATAGCCAACCTCATAAATGCAAATGCCACTGATCTGAAGTTGCATGAAACCTGTGCAAATTACACAGACTGTTGGATGACCTAAGCAATGAGGAGGAACACTTTATCACATAAATCAGTTAGTAATTAAAGTGAAGAATAATACCATGAAAAATGTGAGGAAATAAATAACTTGGGGTGATTAAAGTGGGATTACAAAAGGAGAAAGGTCAACATGGGAGGCCAATTCCACCTCCTTTGGCAACTTAATAATGGCAGCCATGCCCCAGACAGACTGAAAGCCAAAAGGTGTCACAACACTTTCTGGAAACAGTACAGGAAAAACAGCAAGGACACAGTCCCATATGTGTATGTACACTGCACAAAGACAATGAAACAATCAGTCAGTATATGTTGTATGGAATGTGGTTCTCTGTTGAGCACTGGTGAGTGCTTCAGATACAATCATTCTCTGAACAAGCACTAGAACCAATAATATAACACAGAGCTGCTGCATCACATGATTTCTGTGCGGCAGGTGGCAACTCAAAGCTAGGCCATTTTGATAACTGTTTCTTTCCTTATACCTTACAGCTTTGGAATTTACTTTTCCTATAGAAGGAACAGAGAAGGGGCTAAGTGAGGATTTTTCCTCTAGGGCTCAGTCTTCTGTTCTTAATGCTACCTCGCTAATGCTGGAAATGGCGAATATGTA
>JAYMFT010046309.1:0-30012 GCA_038088735.1 Panulirus argus | reverse complement strand
AAAAAAAAAAAAAAAAAAAAAAAAAAAAAAAAATATATATATATATATATATATATATATATATATATATTTCCTGCTGTTTGTCTTTTGCAGTTTACTCTTTTGTTTCCTTTATCGTAATAAAAAATATTTTTATTATTTCGCTGGAAGGGTGGCTTTTGAGAGATTTGTAATATGCTAATTTACTTGTTTTTAGGCCCGGATGCAAGAAAATTATTGTGCCCTCCAAAATCATTTCAGTTCTAGATAACTTTTTTTGATATTGATTTTACTTATATTTTGTGGTATTTCTCCGATCTTACTGATATGATATAGAGATAATTGTTGTAATTTTATAACTTGTAATTTTATTATCTTATAATTATCAATTAAATAGATTTGATAGGGAGTTCATGTGCATAGGAAAAATATTGTATGGAAGTAAAAATAATAATTTCTTGTACAATGTCAATGCATAAATGAAATACAAGTATGAACAAAGAATTACATCATCAATGAATTTTTTTTTTTACATTATTAGCTTTTGTCATCAGTCCTTCACTGGTTCTGCATCGTGTAAAATGAAGGAATACAACGAGTAGTGAATAAAAGTCTCTTAAGAACGTTATTTCCATTGTACAGCCAACTCCACATCGGCACAGCGCGAAGGCCGTCCAAAAGTTCAAGCGATTCAAGTTCCACAAAACCTAAGTAATATCAAGCGGTCGCTCCGCCGGCAACCTTGGCATTTGTCATCCGCCTTTAGACATAGAGCCTTCCATTTACACACAAATCCTTGGAAAGCCTGAGAGCCACAGAATTGCCCAAACACAACTCCGCTATAGAGAGTTGCTCTAGCCTTTGCTTAGTTACTACTTCCAGAAAAAAAGTACTTATAAAAAAAACGGAAGGAAAAGTGTCCTTTCTCTCCATTCAGACGCAAAGTAAGCCCGAGGCCACATAAGATCGGCCGACACGCCTCGTTACCGCTAGCCCGATGGAAAAACTGGCTTCCGTGTTGATGACGCAGCGACGAAGGTCTGTCTGCGTCCAGACCCGAGCAGAAATAGCAACAAGGCGCCCCAGGCTGGCTGGGCAGCTGTATGGAACGAGAAACACCCGGTCGTTCTAGGGAGACCTGAGAGCAGCAAGAATAAGATGAAAGGCGCTAGCGTATAAATATTCATGTAATGATAATATTTCCGCCGAAATATGACACATCCATACATGCAGAGTTGCCAAGGCATGATATACGTATTTATGAATAGCGCGGATGCTGGCCTCCCTCGCTACCCACACTTAGCTGTTACCTGTGACACAGGGGTACATGACTAGAGCTCATTCTGCCACTCCTTGTATGTCAGGGACGTTATATGTGCTCCACTTTGCAACAGCTTTACAGTTAAGAGCATTATTTGAATTTGCAGTTCTCTATACCACGCTACACACTCACAGTATACCACGCTACACTCTCACACTTTCAGGGCATGAAACACGGTATCTTGTTATGAAATTTGCCCGTCAAGAGATCCAAAATTTACGCTGAAGAATGTTTGTTGTGTTAGATCTTAAGTTTAGCTACAGGTGTTTCGCCCATAAAGCAGTATGACATTTTGGAATAGCCTAGCCAGTTCTATTGACGTCATCAATACCGAAGGGGAAAAAATGGACATTGATCAAAGCATTTCTTGTGACACATAAACAAATAGATTGTTTTATCAGCCTTTCAGGATTTGTCTTATAAATGACAGCCCAGAAAATCTTTTATACATTATCATACATTAAACGCTACTGGTGTGGATTAGTGTATGACAGACACTAATTGTTATACCTGATGGTGGAATTTGGCATGAGAAATTTCCTGTAGCTGTCATGTTACACATTGACTGGCACCATGGCTGTCAGTTGTGATATTAGGATCTACATTTTTCAACTCTTTCCTGTACCTTCATCGTGAATTCCTTATGGTGCTTATTCAGATTAGACCAACTTTTAAGAATTCTAATACCTGCCAACAGATATTTTTTATCTCTACTATTCTTCCAATTAATGACTCTGGCGACAGGATAGGGAGAAAGTCGATTCCCAAGTACCCAGCCAACTTTGGAACTTGTATAAGTTCTCAAAAAATCTCACAGTTTCCAATAAACATCTCAGAAGTCCGTGTTCTGTTTTGGGTCGTTTAAAGTAGTAAAGAACCACTGTTTTGTTTCCTTCCAGCTGCCAGATCACAGTGAAAGGCTAACGAGAACGAACCTCAAAACAGTGAGGACATGTCTAAGGGCCAGGGGTGTGCATTAGCACACGTCTCTTCACTGTTCTTGTTGGGTTGTACCCAGAAAATTATCATCAGCGTTTTGTCTTTCTTTTCCGTATCCGATTAAGATACGAATGTTGGAAGCTAATGAGCAGATATATTACTGGGAAAATTTTTGTTATAAAACTCGGTAAATTGTTTTCATTTCTCAGGTATTAAGTATTTCTGAGACTTAAACCAGAGGAACTACCTCAAGCCGTATTTTAAAGATTTTATCATATGCCTCAGAAAGTTTTGTTGCTAATGAGAAAGTAACGAAAATAACCCACGAACCCAACACACATGACCGAAGCAGTATCGAAGCTTCGTGTAAGCTTCAAGTGTATCGAAACTTCATATGTGATATTTTTGTTGACGGTTTTCCTTACAGTACGAGGGTTTGTGTTGTTGTATTGCCAAATTGATAAAGTTTCTCGATTGATTTTTATACCGGTTGCTCAGTTGTTGTTATGATTTGTTTGTCATACCGGCGTCAGTTGCCTAGTTGCTTCATTACATCCAACCCATCAGTGAACTGTGAATAACCTGCTGAAGCGTTTCGATTATGTCTTTCTGTAGCTGATCGAAATCTTAGAAAACGTATCTTCTTCAACACAAAGATATTCGAAGGAACTTGAAAAGATTCCTCATTTACCAATCTGCTGCTCGAAACAGAAAAAAGCTTCGGAATCTTCAGGTGTTCCAACGTGTGGATGATTCACCGTGTTCGGACCGGTTCACGAAGCTTCCCACCTGAACTTGGAACATTGCTGAAGTCGCAGCTAGTAATACTTTATGAATCAATTTGCGCTGGGTTCTTGATGAGGTAAATTAGATTGGTTTCTTTGATCTTACTTTTTTTATTGTGTTTACGTAATCTAGGATCATAAGATTTACGATCTGATCAGACTAGTTGACTTTATGGTGAACTTAAAGTAGGGAGTTGGCTAGGCTTTCCGCTGAAGTGTATGCCGGACTCTCTGGCACTATAACTGCATTGTATACATGAGTGATGAGGCATATTTTCTACTCCAACAGGGCTGCAGATGAATGGAGAAACGTTACCATACACCCCACGTTACTGGCTTGCCCAGTAAACAAGTTTGTACAGATTTCCTTTGGTAGATCAGAAGAGAGGGTACAAGAGATGTGATGAGCTGCAATTTGTGTTCATACAGAGGAAGTTCCTACACGTTTCTATATCCTAGGAAGCTGATGACTTCAGTACATGTATATAAAGTTGTACAATGGTAGAGGTACTTGGAGATGGGGGCCCTACTAGTTTAAGAACTCTTTTCATGCTGTATAAATGGTGTGATTAGGTTGTCACTGCTGAATAGATTTATACTGTTCTAGTCACAGCAATTTTGAATGTTTCTGTTGTAATGTACAACAAAATGAAAACCAATAAAATGTATGTTTGACAGAGTTCCTCATTCACCCTGTCTTAGGTTGGAGTAGATTTCATTAAAAGTGAATGAAACTCCTCAAAATTAGTTCAGGTAAGTGTTCTGACCTCTATATTTTAAAAGCAATAATGTCTGCTTTATTTGAATTAAACCAACTTGTTTGGTTGGTCGGTTAGTTATGTTTTTAGGGTCGTTAAAGCCGTCAACGTAAAGTTATGACCTAGTGGGAAAATATGTAACACCTTTAGTTATCGTTGTTGACGTGTTGATAAACAGATATTCAGTCGGGAGTTAAACACAATTTGAAGACCATAGACACAATTACAGTTATGGGCTTCTTCAGACGTTTTGCTAAAGCTTTCGAGGAAATGCGGAATTTACAAAGTAACACTAGGGACTTAATGCTTATGATTAAGACCAGATTCTTATTACTGTTCCAAGAGAACTTGCTCTAAACGGGGAACATCATAAGCTACGTTGGTTTTATGAAAGTGTATGAGCTTAGTTAGTGTTTTGGAGGTGTAGAAGATCAGTTGGTGTACGGAGATGAAGATTTGGAGGTGCACAAGATATGTTGGTGTTTGGAGGTGTAGAAGATTAGTTGGTGTTCGGAGATGTAGACGATTTGGAAGTGCACGAGATATGTTGGTGTTTGGAGGTGTATACATGATATATTCGTGTTTGGAGATGTAAAGTTATGCCAGGCTAAAGAGGTGTAGAAGCTGTGTCAGTGGTTTGGAGACTGGTGTTGCTGTATTACCTGTCGCCTGGGAAAAGAATTTGCATCTTTTGGTTTGTGATGTGGTCTAAAGAGACCTTTGTGATAAGCTACAAATGATGGACATATGTTGGCAGAATTTCTACTGAAGAGCTGTGCAGAAATCATGTAGTCCCAGTGGATATACTGAAGTTGGTATGATCATTTCAATTTTCATTTGCGACAAATGCTTGAGTTAAAGTTTACTTTGACTCACTATACTTGAGAGCTGTGTTCTGACGAAATTCATGTTGCTTGCATTTTTCATAAATTGTTTCTGCAAATTTATTTGTTGATTATTAGACCACAGTACCATTACGTACCAGTCGATATGGTTTTCACACTGTAAGCTTTGTTACAATGAACATTTTAGACAATTCTTAGTTTACCTGTAGTCACAGCTGAGCAAAGATGTAATACTTAGTGTAGGCTGACTGCTAGCAAGACTATTAGACAACCTTCCAGCCAGATTTATGAAGGAGTGTACTTAAATTATTGCCAATGCTCTTGATTGTCTTTGGCCTGTCAGTTTTAGTAACATTATTGGTAACTAGAAGATAGCTAGATTTGTGCCTCTGGACAAAAAGTAGATTTAAGATGAAAATTGAGTTCATCATGTGAGGTACTTTTGCATGTGGGCTTTTTCTAAAGTAATTGACTTAAATCTACTCCTCAGGTACACACAAAAGTAACTTGTTTGGCTAGCATGTTATAGTTAGGCATTTAATATAACTCATTTTCTGAGATATATGCATTGAAAAAAACGTAATATAATATAGGGGATACTCTTAAGATTGTGAACTTCAGGGTACCCTTGTTCAAACAAGTTTAATAATCCATTTTACTCGATTCCTCTATCAAGGAATAAGCTATTGAGAACTGAAACTGTTCTCAGTCAATAGGCGAAATTGATAAGAAAGAAAGAAAAGGAAAAATATTTAGTCATGGACTGAAATACGACGATAGTCCAATGCGAGTCAGCGGACTATTCCTGTCATGCATTTTTGCCCCAGTAATGTACACGAATTTTATTTGCTTGGAATGAAACAATCATTTTACACTACCCATATCAACCGAATAGCCCAACTGTACTACAGATACACATGATCTGCCTGTACTATAATGGCATACTGAGCACGCACGCCCTACCTGTGCCACTAACGGCACACCGGAGAACGGGCTGTCATTGACAAAAGGCCGTTGCCAAGCTTAGTCTTACCGAAGCTTTACACACGTATCTGAACTTTCTTCCATGATCCCGATCGCTTTTTTTTCGTTCTTTAACAGACTAGGACCATGGAACGATATTCATTGAACCCCCTCCCTCCATTTTTTGACACAATGCTTACGGATACAGTTTTATACACGATTTTGGTTGCTTTGCTTATCTTATGCCTTACTGTAGATATATTGTTTCGCTACCCTGGATTTATCTATTATTCCAGTTTAAGAGAAGCTGTAATCATTAAGATACAGATAAGCATGTATTCAGACTTGCGAAAGGATGTATTCGACTTTCAGTTGGAAATTTTGGAATGGCCAAAATCGAGAGGGAGGCGCCAGAGTTCTTGACTGGAGTCTGTTTGTTTATATTGTTTTGAGGCTATTTTCACTTTCTCATTCACCATATTTTCATTATTCTTCTCTTATATTGATATTCATGAGTGTTTCTTGGTTTTTACTTTTGCCTTTAGGCAATGCCGGAGAGAGATATTAGTCTAATAAAGATTTAAACGAAGATGCTACCTATCGCGAATGCTCGGCGCGAGGTGACGGCGTGACAGAATGGATGGCGGTGCATTCAAAAAGTTGATTCGCCAGTTTTTTATGGCTCTAGCGGTCATTATTCTAGAGCAAGAGTGGTGTTGGGAATATATTTCTTCTTCGCGTGATTTAGTGAAGTGTGTTGCAGAACTTCATGATAGTTTATATGTTGATGACTGGTTGTCAGGAGCTGACAGTGCAGAGGAGGCCTTTGCCAAGTTTAATGAAGCATGGTCTGTTTTGGCTAAGGCCAATATGTCCCTTTCTAAGTGGAGCTCCAACTGCAAAACCTTAGCTGACAAATTTAGTGAAACCGTAGAGCCAAGCATGCGTGCAGCAACAAAGATTCTTGGTTTACAGTGGTGTCTGACTGAGGATGGATTTTTTTTCACATCTGTCATTCACAGGACGGTCTGTGAAGCCTCCTGATAAGTTAGATTTATGATGTTTATAGGTGCAGTTTGAGTTTATGATATGTATTATGTGCTGATTTATGATTTATATTGTGTATTGGGATTACTTTGGATTATTGGGTCCTTGGACTAATGCAGATTTCAGTGTTTGTATGCCTTCTCCCTTGCATTACTTTGGATACTTGGGTAAAGATTTTGTATTACAAATATAGGAGTTCTTAATGTACTCCTATGGTGGGGAGAATGTTAGCGCCAGGAAGTACTTGTCGAACTTAAGAGTCTCCCTCGTGAACAGGAAATATGGGATTTGTGCTCACGGGGAACAACCCGGGAAAATGGGATTTATGATACATTTATTTTGCATATGTTATGATGTTTTGCTACCCGCTTGGGTTCTGTTGTATTAAAAAAAAAGAGAGAATTTGGTGTAATTTTCCATGTAAATGTTGCTCTGGGTTATTTATTGGAAGTTATTTATTTGTCACCTTACCACGTCAGCTAACGAAAGTTTAGTATTGGGCTGCCTTGCCCGAATAAAGTTGTCCGCTGGTAGTCACGCTGTTTGCACCTTTACTCCTCCGCTCCTGCTCTACCAATTGGCTTCGCCGTGTTCCTCCGTCTGTTACCGTGGGAGGAATTACGAGCTGTAGAGAAAAAGCAGTGGGGCCAGCAGCAGTGTCCTCTGGGGGTTCACATGTTTCTACAGCTCATCCGCAGGATTTCACCAAGCAAAGTGATCACAGTGAGGAATTTCTCTTCCTGACTCTCCATCACATTCTGAGTATTTATAACCTTTGCCTCCATTTCTACGGGATAGAGTCTTACAAGAGCTACCAGCACTCTGCTGCTATGGCCCAATCACTAAGGCGTTGACAACACGATACGATGGTGTCAGGAGTTGTCAGAACATAGCCATCGTGAGGCTGAGGACAGAAGAGCTTGGTAATAGTGACAACTGATGAATAATGAGCACCAAGAATGTACTTAGGTCTGCCAACACCAGCATTGTACTAAAGATTGCCAACATTTGTATGAACTTTTATATAAATTCTTTGGTGACTGAAAAATTTAAACCTGTCTGGTTTTTGTTAAACCCCTTCCAATTTTCGTTGTATTTCGGTAGTTTCATTATTAAATCTGTAAATACGTACCTTTTAAATAAGTTCATGCCTCGAATTCGTGTAGTTATACAAGTATATATGTATATGCACACTGTGTAATAGTACATGTATAAGTCCTTAAGTATTTATACCCATTTTATGTATGCATTAATGTATACATGCGTATTTCCGCTCTTACGCTTGCATCATCTCCCTGAACTGTTTCTTTAACATCATACAATTTTCTGTAAAACCTATGAAAACAGACTTCCGTTCCACTACTTCACTTCTTACATTCACATTCTTAATTAACGTTAAACAAATACGTATTTACATCCAGATTTTTAGTATTTCTTATCAGTTATACTCCTTTCTTTTAGTATTCAGTTATTTAGAACCTCATATCCTGTGTGTGTGTGTGTGTGCGTGTGCGCAGGCAGGACACCTCAGACTACACCTGATACGATACACCAACAACAACAGATTAAAACCTGATACAACTCCCGCCCCACCTGGCCTTCCCGGGCCCTGGCCGCCTTGTTTACCTTTCATGAAGCTTTTCTTTTGACCCACGACCCACACCTGCCCTCCCAAACCCACGCTACTCATACGACACCCACATCCACGCCCACCCTATACCCACGACTCTGACACCCCCCCCCCATCCGCCATCCAGCAATGCTCATGCCCATAACTAAAACTAAAATCCAGAACACATGCCCACATGATAACCCATGCCCGAGTCCACGCCCCAAATACCAAGCCTAAACCTCAGCCAACGCCCTCTAACCCCACACCCACAACACAGCCAACGCCACGGATACCCTTCCCACACCTCACCCTCACGTCCAGCCCCACACCAACCCATAGGCCTACCCAAAACCCTGACCTGGAAACCACCCTGTGACTGATGGGTCCAGCGACAGGTGGTCAGACGCGCCCCAGTCATGCTGCTGACGAGGGTCTTACTATGCTGTTGACGGAGATGTTATCAATGCTGAGGTGGAAAAGGTCGTTTGGAACAGGGAGGAGAGACGCCATGCTGAAGGGGAAGGACCATACCATACTGCAGGATGAAGACGTTACGGAAGAATGGATATTATGCTGCATGGTTGGGAGAATAATATACTGGGAGAATACCATGATGAATGGTAAGAATACACTGTTGAAGGGCGGGGAGAATACCATGCTGAAGGGCGGGGAGAATACCATGCTGAAGGGCGGGGAGAATACCATGCTGAAGGGTGGGGAGAATACCATGCTGAAGGGTGGGGAGATTACCTGAGCTGAGAGGAAGCACGGAAGGACAGCGGAAAGGGTGTTGACTTCTCCTGGACCAGACCCGCTACATCACCTCCTCCCCTCCCCACACACACACACACACACACACACACACACACACCAAACCACTGACAATACCTGCACGTCCGCCTTCACCACAGACCCACCTGTTGCACCGCCACAGTCCAACCTGCACCACCATTAGGTTAGGTCATCTGGCCACCGGTAAAGCAGGTCACCCACCATCAGGTCAAATCAACATGTTATGTCTTAACTACAAATTAGATCGAGTCATTTCATTATTAAGGGTTGACAACATTCGTCATCTTTCTATATACTGCCAACATTTATCATTAAACACTACCATCACTCATCATCACATCCTGACAACATTCGTCATCACCAAGTCTGCCAACATTCGTCATCGTGAAAGCCTGCCAACATACGTGTTTCCATTTACATAGACCCTAATCATTTACCATCCTGTCACCATCAAATATTCTGATTCGGTAACATTAACATGTAAATGGCATCATCCAATGCATTGATATTTTTCATGTCGACAATGGATGTCGATTTAAAGCCCATATCCTTGCTGAATAAATGAGTACAGTAATCAGGAAGATGCCAGAAGACTCTCTGGGGAGGGAGTGAAGGATGAGACCGTGGGTTGGAGGTGGGTATCTTGGGAAAGGGTGAGAGGTTCGAACCCAGAGACCCCTCGCCTTGTACTCCTCATTCGACTCCCACTGTTGTTTAAGCAACTGAATGACTGGTGAAGGTCATCAAAACCGATAATCATCGTCGCTTGGTCAGTGTGACATTGACGTGTGTGTGTCAGGACACATATGGTCGCCAGGCCACATACAACACCTGGCCCTCGACACAATGTGTACACACTCCCATCTTGACCCCGGCACACCCAAGCGTCAATCGGTCCGCCCTCGCGATACCACTGACCCCGCCCGTCCTGACAACGGGTTCATAAACGCAGGAACCCCGTCCACAGCGTCCATGTTTCCTCAACTGTTCGTGGAGGAAGAGGAAGATGGAGGAGGAGGAGGAGGAGGCCATTAACCGTGGGGTTCCCAGGTAGTCCAACAAGACAGCGATATCCGGTGTGCTTACGCCCAGCCTTCCGCCCGCCACACACTAAGTCAACTCTCTATGAATGAATCCGGCTCACCCGCGCTATGAATGAACGTAACTCACTTCGTAGTTTTCTTTTTTTTTATGAATGAACGTACGCTCGCGGAGTCAGAAATATGAAAGGGTCTGTGAATGAATGACTTGTGTAGTAGGCCTTGCCTATGAAGGCGTAATCTCCCGCTAGGCTGACGAGGCTCCAGCAATACAGAGAGACAGACCGAAGGACCTGTATTCAGATTTTCTGTGAAATTGATCGCAAGGTACCCTCTGCTTTCGCCGAAATCCTTGAACTCGGCCTCCGGAAAATTACGATAACCAGATGTTGTCCTTGCTCTGACAACATTTGATCACAAACCATGAAATCACAATTACAAGTGAATGAATGAATTCGACCATTTCACGGCACACGCTGAACGCATCCACATTATGGTGACTTGAACGCACATGGGAGTCCTGTTTAGATGTCGAAATTTCTTTTCTTCCGAAGTTATTCTGTTTACACAAAGGATTGATCCGTCCTTGTATTATAATACTGCTCTCACATCTGGGGTGGTTCTAGTTCTGCATCCCTACTTGTCAGAGTTTTGAGTCGAAATCGGTCCGTCTTATAAACTGTCTCAGACTAACTTCCAAACTTGACCCCCTTGCCCTACGCCGCAATGTTGATTCACTTTCCCCCTTTTATAGGTATTACTTTGGTTTTTGCTACCAAGAGCTGGCTGCTAGTGTGACCCCACCACTAGCTAAACCATGCAATACTCGGCAAGCTACAGCGTCACATGATTATTGTGAGGCCGTTGGCAACTTAGGGGTGGGCCGTTTTGATAACTGTTTCTTTCCCTACATCTCTAAGTTTTGGAACTCTCTACTCTCTCATGTCCTTCCTAATAACGATGACCAGGCACTTTTTTAATAGAAAGATTTTTCAATTCCTCCAAAATTCCTGCACACTTTTTCTTCGTCTCCTTTTTTTCCCTTTTAATTAAGGCCCGGCCTTGATGTGGACTTCTTTCAGTGACTGGAGTCTCCTATGTAAACAAAAAAGAAAAACTGTCTAATATGTGTTTGTAAATGACAGACGGCAGAAGCCATGAGGAGAACGAGTGACCACATGACAAAATATGAGGAGGCAATGGCTAGTCATGAACACAAGGAATGAGTCAAGGAAGCAAGTGTGACCGAAACAATGAATGAGGCAAGGAGGCAAGCCTCAGCGAACGCGAACAATAGGACAAGGTGAGAGGGAAGCAGACAAGGAAACAAAGAAACAGATCAAAAATTAATTAAGCAAAGAGAAAGAGCTGAAAAAATAAAGGCCAAAGGTGACATGAATAACCAGACCTCATGGTCAAAAATAATCCAAGGAGACAAGACTGAGACAAGGAGAAAGGATCGAGACAAGAAGACAAGGCTGAGCCAAAGAGACAAAAGACTGATACGAGGAGCCAAGAGTGCTCCAAGGAGACAAAACTGAGCTAAGGGGAGTCACGATTACGTTACGAATATAAGAACGAGCCAAGGAGACAAGAATGAGCCGAGCAGACAAGAGTGAACGAAAGAATATGGTATAAGACGTGGGCCAGACAGCTCCCCCACACTGTACTGTATGCAGGGACATGTCCATCTCCAGTGTCCAGGTGCCGTCGCCTGCCTTGCTCTTACCTATGGTGAGTAATGGTGACGTATGGTGAGTGATGGTGGATTGTTACGTTTAGTATGGTGAGTGATAGAGGTTTTATGGTGAGTATTCTTAAGTGGCATGTATAGTGATTTTTAAGGTGTATAGTGAGTGGTTAAGGGTTATGGTGAGAATATTGTGAGAGACTGCGGTTCTATGGTGTTGACCAGGTTTTTATGGTATATATGGTGAGTAATGGTGAGTTCTAGGTGACAGTGAGGTTCATGGTGTACGATGGTATGGATGTATGGTGAGGCTGTATAGTGACTGAAGACTGCGTTGTATGCTAAGTAATGGTGAGGTATGGTGAGTGAAGGAGGGGGTTGTATGGTGAGCCATAAGGTCGTATGATGAGTAAAGCTGGGTAGGTATAGTGTAAGGATGGTGAATGGTCGGTATATCTGATGGGTGTATGGTGAGTGATGGTGTTGTATGAGTGATGATAGTAAGTGATGGTGAAGCTGTATAGTGAGGAAGGGGGGGGGAGGGAGAAGGTCGATTAAGCAACGACCTTCCTAGGTGAGCTTCTGTTACATACGTCGCTTGCACATCTACCTACTCATCGACCTCACTATCCGCCTCTCTACCCGTAACTACATCCCCTCCTCCCTCCCCCAACACATTATGGACCCCTCCTTCCCCAGCACCCGGTAGATGCAGGATGAGGACCTACCCCTCCTTCCCCCCTTCCCCCCTCTCCCGCCATAATTTGTCTGGGCGGAACGATCGCCCAACTTACTACGCACAATGACCCACCACGCCATCACCCCCCCCCCTCCTGCCTCCCCCACCCACCTCTCTCTCTCTCTCTCCACCCCCCTCCCCTCCCTTCTCCCGAAGCCCGAGCCGCCCCCCCCCATCCACCCCTCTCCCAGCCCCTCCCCCGACCCACCCGCTCCTGGCCGACCAGTCAGCGGTCGCCGCGTCACTTCCCGTACCGCCAACCTGGCCTGAGCACCACAGAATGAAAACTGATGACTGATGCGTCCGTGGCGGCCGCTATGCTGACGTACACCCACGATATGCTGCGTCCGTGGCGGCCGCTAATCTGACATACAAGGACGGTATACGGTCTTTCACGGACGACCCCTCGAGTTAGGGCCAGCCCAGCTTCCCGTGTGTGCTATTTGGTCATGAGTAAAATGGACGGGAGCATCACCATGTGTGTCGCATACTAACCACACACAACACGCACTCCTCATCACAGTCGGAACCATGTCTCAAGACACCATTTCTCCTTCCGTCGTGGTCGCGTTGCAGGATTCTGGCATCCTCAGACCCGTAAAAGTTCCTTCTCCAACCTGTGGGTGCAAGATGGCAAGCTTGGGTCATCAAACCCAAGAATGGTACCGTTGAACTCCGTCTGATCTCTAGGGAAACCCTCAGCGATTTCGGCCATGAATGGTAATCTAGTTTCCTCACCACGTTAATGTGGTTTTTTCAGAATCTTATTCATCTGCACACATACCCTCTTCTGTTCTCTGTGGGCCTAAGGAGTTTATGGTGTTGGATTTAAGTTTAGCATGTGAGTATTTTGTTATTTTTTTTCATTAATGGCCCTTTCTTCTCTTATTCTTTTCTTGTGTAGTTTAAATGGCATTCTGAGTGTATGTTAAATGTCCGAAAACCCATTTGATACGTCTTCTTTCCCTTGTTGGATGAGCTGTGTTTTTTTTTTTTTTGGGGGGGATGCAATTCTTTTCGCCTCCTGTACATTGCTCGTCTTTCTCGTAAATTCTCAAGGGGTTTACTAATGCATAACCTCTCCTTGAATCAGTGTTGTTCCCCAGCAAGGCAGCTTCTTCCCTGAAAGCAGCCATTTGTGTGTGTGTGTTGTGTGTGTGTGTGTGTGTGTGTGTGTGCGCGTGTGTTTCTGGTGAACCGGAAACAGCTACAGTGACGGACATTCGCGTAAAGCCCTGAGGCCCATTCATTCACTAACTCGTTCATTCAGTCCACAGTTGCGACACACATACACACCCACACACACACCCGCTCACAAGGCTGCCTCAAACGTACACACCACACCTACGTAGTAAGTTGATCTACTCTGCTTATCTTATCCATACTGAAGCCTTAATAAATAGAGTAAAGTAATGCTCTTAAATCATCTATAATAAGTAAATTAACAAGTAAATAAAGTACTTGGTGTAGAACCATCCATACAAGTGTCATTTACACTAATCACTTTCACAGCTGAACTAGATTTGGTGGAATTCAAGGGTGTTTAACAGACTCCTCAGCTCGCCATATGATTAATTCACACATTCTCCCCAACCTGTCGGTCCAACCAGCAGTAATCTTTCCAAGTACGTTAACTTATCTTACTTCTTTAACGACGGTCTGGGAGGTCTTCTACCCCACAGCTAGGTCTGGGACCTTACCTTACCTTACGATAGTTTCGGAGGTCTTCTACCCCCACAGCTGGGGTCTGAGACCTTTCCTTACCTTGCGTATACCTTACGATGTTTTCGGAGGTCTTCTACGCCCCACAGCTGGGTCTGGGACCAAGCTGTAGTTTTGCTCCTCCGCTCATCAAGGATTTACTGTCCTGGCTGGTCTGGTACACTATAAGGGTACATAACAAAGCCCTTTCAAATTTCCCCACTGAAAAGATCACAGCGTTTCTACTGGCTGAAGGCGAAGCATAAAACAATTCCAGCCCCTTTTGTTTACATTAGTCTCTCATGCTTACTGCATCTCTCGTTTTCCGCTGTAATGTATTGCTGTTTCTCCCATGCCTATCGTGCCAAAAGGGCATGATTCTAGAGTGGAAAACGGGAAGCATGCACTAATAGCTTTTCCCAGAGTAAGATATATTTCTGTCATCTAATCCACAGTAGAACCTCAAAGAGTTTTCAGTCGTTCCCAGTGGTCTTGCTACTCAAAATTGTCTGTACGAGCTGTGCATAACCTAGGTACACTTTCTGACAGCAATTTCGCCCGCCATGAAGTTGGTAATGTCTGCAAACATAAGTATGTATTCGGGAGAGCACTGGTGCCTTGAAGACCGTTAACACTGGGTTTATGTCTCTTGTCCTTAAGTTCCATAAATTCCAGCACGCCGTCTTTTGGGAAGAGGCAACGGTTGCTTGTTATACTTTGTTACGTTAATCACACCGAAGACTTTTACACTGTTCTTCCGAGAGCTGACGGTCTCCATTTCAGTCCATGGTTTGTACCTCTTTGTTCTGTACTTCCACCGTAACGAAGTAACTGTACAATAATGAGTATAGTTTATTACCAGTGGCCCACTGGGAGTCTTGGTTCATGTATGTCTTCTGCTGATGGGGGAAGGAACCCTTTTACAATGTTCTCTCTCTTCCTCATCACGCATCTTGTTTCTACTTTCAAAGAGGTTTTTTACCCCTGTCCCGTTGATACAGATGTTTTACCCTGTCGATGCGGCCGGCAGAGGATCTCTGGACGTTTTCTAGCTGAGGAAATTCTCTGATTATATATGGTGACGTCAGTACACTGCAGTACGCCAAATTGTAGACAAAAAAAATTGGTGCTTTGAACAGTGTTATAAGTTGTCTTCCTTAACTGGACTTAAACGTTCTTAATATCTAACTGTAATCTTAGCTAATTCGGAGGTTCCCCTGACAGTGTGTGTCACGTATGGTGCTGCTGGTCTCTGTGTGACACTGTGTCACGTATGGTTCAGCTGGTCTCTGTGTGATACTGTGTCATGCATGGTGCTACTGGCCTTTCTGGCACTGTGTCATGCATGGTGCTAATGGCCTTTCTGGCACTGTCATGCATGGTGCTAATGGCCTTTCTGGCACTGTGTCATGCATGGTGCTAATGGCCTTTCTGGAACTGTGTCATGCATGGTGCTAATGGCCTTTCTGGCACTGTGTCATGCATGGTGCTAATGGCCTTTCTGGCACTGTGTCATGCATGGTGCTACTGGCCTATCTGGCACTCTCATGCATGGTGCTACTGGCCTTTCAGGCACTGTGTCATGCATGGTACTGCTGGTCATGTATGACACTGGTACAGCGTCACTGTCACAAGCCAGTCTCTCGGCAAGGCTGTGGGATCACAACGCACAATGACGGAGCAGTTACTATTCTGGCTTCTGACGACGTCATCTCCAGCGCAGGCAAACAACTCTCTTGCAACAGGAACAACAAAAATAATAAATGCTCTTCTCACTCGCCTCAAAACACTCCCTTGTTGATCACGCAAGCATCATTGCGACATGGCCAACATCCTTGACTATACCGCCGTAAGGTGCGTCTCCTTCGCCCATTGGCTGGCAGCAGTTCACGTCACGGCATGTCATTGGCTGGCGCGGTGGGTGTGCGCGTCCGTCGACCAATAGCAAGCCCAAACTAAGGGCGCCACGTACCCTCTAACCCTATGCCCATGACAGTTGATTCCTGGGATTAGGCGATTGTGTGCGCGCAACTTTACCCACACACCGCCGGCCCACTACTCGCCTTATCTTATCCGCCAAACGTTACGTCCATTTACGGCCAAGTCGGGCTTGTTAAAAACAACCCCCCCCCCACGGGGGAGACACCGTGGGAGGCGGCGCAGCGGCTGCGGAGGGAAAACACACTGCTGCAGGGGAGGCCCGCGATAAACGGCCGCCTTAATGGTGGGAACGCCCGAGGAGAGCCGTGGAATGTGACGTAGGGGGGATCGGGACAGCTGGGGCGGCATGGAACAGTAGGGGGCGGGATGGGGCGGCAGATCTGGGCGGAGGCCGCAACGTGCCGGCCGAGGCATCAACACCACACAGTAAACAGGGCGGCCGTCGCTCCTGGCGGCCCCGTAACCGTAACACGGCTGTATTTAAGCCTACGTCACGACCCTCCCGAGGGAGGGAGGGAGGGAGGAACTGCCCCTAGTGGGGTAGTGGGCTGCCTTGTGTGAGGGAGAGGGGGAGGAGGTTACCCTTAGCAAGGGGAGGGGCTGCTGTGTGGGGAGAGGGAGGCGTGGCCCTACACAGAAGGGGCCACAGTTAAGCAGGACACAGCCAATTATAGAAAAGCCCCACTGCCCATCAAGGGAGCAGCTCCGCTCCTGCTTAGTTATATCATCGCGCATATTTCATACTACTACGCTCACACGAACGGCTAGAATTTCGTCATGTCCAAAGTCCAAGCCTCGCCCAAGTCTCACTGTTCTCGGTACAGATGTTCAACCTTGACTCATTATTCCCCGAACAGAGGTTACACCCGCTGCCTCATCCTGTGGGTCTCAGGCCCCACACCTCTGTCTTGGGTGTCGTCCTAACAGTGAGAGATTCAGCTGCGCCCCCCATCAAAAGACATTACTCTCGAGTCAGGTTTTCTAGACACATTTTGACGAATCTAAAAATTTAAGGGAACGCTGATGTCCTCTCGGACGGTGACATCCCGCTGTAATGGCCCGCTGGTGGTAGGGGCAACAGAAAAGAAAAGGAAGCCTCACGGAGCGAGGAGGTCGAAGAAGGACGGATATACAAAAGGGGAGGGTCTTAGGAAGAGGATAGAGTGAGAGGGAGAAAGAGTCGAAGGTGGACAGCAGTGAAAGGGGGTCAAGGACCAAGGCGTGGGATGACTTCGGGATGTATGGATCCGTCCGTGTCCGCACCGATGACGCCCAAAGGAGAAAAATAATCTTAACTTCCTTGAAATCTACGGATGAGAACCTCTGGTGCGGCCAGGCTCCTCTGCTCCAACTTTCCGATATAACTTCCCCTCAAAGCACTAAATATACAATTGCAAGGACGTTTGGTCCTCCAGCAAGACGCGATTGGGGTTTTCAGTTCTCGTTAGTGAAGACCTAAGGAGATAATATGCAGGTATTCAGAATAGGAAACTGCAGTGACGGGAACATCGCAAAAAAATAACAATTTAGTCAAACTATCTACCGGCGATCTGCAACTGCGTCACCATAAAGCTGGCTGATAGTGACGTCTTCCAGCACGCTGGTTCACTATCAGATCTCTAACATACAGTATATATATTCCTGCAGTGACATCAGCTTAGCCAGTCATGATAAGGGTGTCGAGCGTAACCATGTTAGGTGTTTATTCATAAAACATAAGTCTTCACACAAGATCCCAGATGTTCATATATCAAGTCCTCACATACCACAGTGAACAGCGACACGGGAGGAGTTCACAAGGGCACGAAGCAACAAGGAGGTCTCAGTGCTTACCTTCGTCTCCACACACAGGGAGGGAGGCATTCGCAGGATCGATATGTAAAGTGATACAAGAGCTGCAGCAACCCAGCTGACCTCAGCCTACTAATGATAGCCCAAGCTAATGTTGGAAGTGCGGTCCAAGGGTGCTTGCCAAGCCTCCTGCTGCTGCCAACACCAACTGCACCACACAATGAATGATCCTTTTACATGCCTTAAGCTGAGTGTGTGTGTGTGTGTGTGTGTGTGTAAATAAATACCAGTTAACTGGATTTAGGCAGTCAATCGGCTGGAAGTACACAGCTGAGGCATTACATATATTACAGAACTAGGAGGTCATGATGGTTACTAGTTAACCAATCAGGGTGAGATGGACATCTCCACACTTTGATAAGGCTACGGGTGAGGTTCAAGTAGATATACAGGGTGGTAGATATACAGGGATGTTGACAGAGTAAATAGTACAGCTCATACATTAAGAACTGGACTGGACATTAAGAGAGGAATAGGTACAGTAATACAGTAGAAGACACACCACATGGCCTAGCTAACAGAAAACTGAGCTGTTCACTTGCATAGCTATGAACTTGTTCGCTGATTGTTAATGCAGTTCACACTGTGTGTGTGTGTGTGTGTGTGTGTTGTGTGTGTGTGTGTGTGTGTGTGTGTGTGTGTGCGTGTGTGTGTGCGGCCCAGCGAAAGTATTTCCTGGCTATTTCTCGTGTGACACGTCAGGACGCGAGCAGCCTCCTCCTCCTCCCTCCCCCCAGCTCACAGTCTGCACCCCACTGAACACCCGTCTCCTCCCCAGCTCGACACGAGGGACACACACACACACACACACACGGGTCTGAGAGTGGCAAGTCAGCCACAAACAATATCTCGGCCGCCCCACTGATTCTGGCGGGCCTGTGGCTCATCACGCAGCAGTCGCCACACAAACACCACCTCCTCACTTATCAAGGTTCCTCTGCGTCGCCCTTCACACTGGGGAGGCCAGTGTCGGCGTCTCTCTCTGGGGTTGCCCGGGGGGGGGGGGCTTCCTCCTGGTGTCTGCCTACAGTTGGCTTATTATCGGGTGTGGTGGTGGTGGTGGTGGGGGGGGGGGATTGTCTTACTACCTTGGGGGGGCTTGTCTCTCCGGAGTTGCCTTCTGCCTGCTGGTTGTCTTTGGCGTCTGCCTCGGGTCGTCTCAGTGCCTGAAGGTCACCTTGTCGTCTCTTTAGGAAGCGAACAGATGAGCACTGGGGTGTATGAGGGATGACTGATATGAGGGACTGGGGAATATGAGGGATGAGTAATGTGATGGAGTGAGGAACATGAGTGACTGGAGAACACGCAAGAGAACAGATAAGGCTGGGGGAACACTTAGTACACTGAACAGAAAAGCCATATGAACAAACCAGAGACAAGAACACGTAGAACAATAAAAAAAATGGGGAAGGTGAACAAATGTATGTTAGGTTAGGTAAGAAAGGTGCAAAGAACAGGAAGGTGAGTTGAAGAGTATACAGGCGAACGCACTCACTACCCACCTGATGGTACGCACTCACCCAACTGTCGGTACGCACTCACCACCCACCAAACGGTACGCATTCACCACCCAACTGTCGGTACGCACTCACCACCCACCAGACGGAAGCTGTGGGCTTCATCTGCAACACCCAGACGGAGGAAGGGACACGCGTGGACACAGTACGTTATTCCGTCCACGTCCCTTCCGTTCATACACGCCAACCGCCAGTTAATGTATTCTAATACATTCTTACTCCAACAGTTTCATGCTCTAGGTCTTGTCTGAACCTTTGAGCACGGCGTTCACAACCCCTGAAACACGGCGGCATGTCCAGCAGGCATGATGGCCTGACCTTTGACCTGACCCTCGAAAGAGTTCAAGGGTCGTCTGTCGTGCTCCAGGGTCGTCGCGTCGTCATGCTCTGAGGGATGAAGCTCATTCAATAAACTAATCCTCACCTTGGCAACTTGTCTCACGCCTCAAACCCGTTTAAAGAGTTTGACGCATCTTTTATACATGAAGAAGAAAATTGACGATAACCTTCAAACGGTCGACGCAACTGTTTGGAATCTTGAAGCACAAGCAACGCAACGAGACGTCGAATATTCACGAGTCTTGTCCTCTTACTTTGATGATGACTCATTACTCTGGCCCTCCTGCGGTGATAATGACTCGTAACTCTTGCCCCTCCTGCTCTGAAAATTATCCGCCGGTCATAACCTCTGTAACACTAGGAGGCGAAGCAACTTGGAATATCCGAGGAGAGCGGAGCCACTCCCGGCGAGGCTTCCTTTACGACATTACTTGAGGCAGACTCCTTCCATCATTATAAGGAAAAGGAGAAAAAAAGATACCGTTGTAACTAGCTCTCAGAACACCAATACCCACCGCAAGATGGCGTTAGTGGATACAGGAGAGAGGCTACAGTGGGAGAGGGATATGGAAAAGTGTGAGGAAAAGATGGAAGAACGAGGGTGTGGGTACATGGTATTATTACCCAGACTCACCTTGCCGGGCTGGGCATCGCGCTGCATCCTAGTGGCTGTTCACGGGTTACTTCACGACCGGAGTCGTAGTCACTCATGACTCGTACGTAAGATACTGTTGTGGAAAGAATATGGGAGGCAGTTGGAGGATACTTGAGGCAACTGTCATTGAAGGCGATACAGATTTTCTCAATAAATTCAGGTCCTGAAGGCTCAAGTCGTATTTAGACTTGACCCTAAAGTATGATGACCTGACTTTTCACCTGACCCTTACGACTCTGGTTAAAGGCCTGGCTATCATACTCAAGGGTCCTCTCGTCTTGCTGAAGGGTCGTTCCGTCGTTGACACAATACAACTTACGATGTCTCATTGGCCTTGTTTCAGATGCTAAGGGAACCGAACACCAGCGGATCAACCATAGGCAAGTGAATAATATAAGAGAAATACTGACAGCATACATTAGTAAATGAAGATCCTAGCGATTCTGACAGAGACATCAGTCCCCCTCCCAGCGTGAGCCTAGAGGGGAACTAAGCCAGCAAGGTGCCCACGAGTCATAAAACATTAACAATGCTTCGGTTGATTCCGAGGAGACCTGACAACAGTGCTCTATATACTAAATGATTTCCATAACATATACGAGAACTTCCAAGAAATAATGATATGAAGATAAAAGGAAGATGTTGCAGTTATGTGGGCAAAGGAATCTTCACATACAGAGTGATGAAGCACGGAATATACTACCTTCCGAGGAAGTAAATAAAAAGACTGTAAGTATCTTCAAATCGAGGCAAGACAAATATTCAACTTACATCTGCTGTCAGTAAGAATGCCAGGTCACTATTAGTTCTTTTCCAGAATCCAGCCGCAGAGTACATGCTTTCAAACAGATATAGAACTATTTCCAGTCTACATTTTTCTATTGAACTTCCATGATAATATCTTACCATCATAATGCATGGTATTGTTTTCATCTTTCTCCTACCGGCAGTTGAGCCAGAGGGAGAGGTGGGATGTTCCCTCCGCTTTGCTACCCTGTTTCTGCCATTATATATTCATAAAGGTAAACTGGTTATGGACCATCAGGTTTCCTGTTATCTATCCTTTCCTCGTACTCTCAGAGCTTCCAGGAGCGTATGTTGTCGGGAAGGAGACCTGTTTGGGGGCTAAGGCTACACTAACACCGAACACATCATCAGAACCTTCTGTGTACAGCGACGCCAGAGACCCTGCAAGGCTACACCCTCCCCAGTGCACATCAACTGGGCCGCGCCTCCCCCACCACACATTACCAACTGACCTAAAGGGACACTAACCCGCAGTACACACCATCAGGACCTTTAGGGACACCACCACGGCCTCCTGCAGTGACGACCCCAGTACATACACCCCCAGTATACACCACAACCGCCACTAGTACACACCCCCAGATAGGAACACCCTCCACCAGTACACACCACTACCACTAACAGTACACACAGTCACCAACAGTACACACCAGCACCACCAATACACAACACTACCAGTACACATCAGCACCACCAATACTCACCACTACTCACCTCCACCACCAGTACACACCATGCTCCTTGAGGCTCCGTACGCCTCACCTTTCAAGTATTATTGATCGTGTCGTCCCCTGCTTGGCAGTGCTCCAGGGAGACGGAACCCAGGCCGCTTCCCAGGTCTGTGGAGCACCAGGTTCCTCCAGTGACTCACCCCCACCTGACGGAAGGCACCAGGTTCCTCCAGTGACTCAACGCTACTTCGCTTGAAGCACCAGGCTCTAGAATACCTGAATAATCAAACAGCCTCATGGACCAGGCCCTCACAGGGAAGGTTCGTAACACACTGAGCTGCGGGGGTAGAAGACCGCCCGTGGTGAGGTAAGGTAAGGGAGACTATGACGCACCAACATCTTCAAAGCAATATGGTCGACAAATCCTGAACTCAATTTGTAATTTCTAACTCCTTGTTTAGTGGGCAGATTTACGGGTGTAGTAAGAAGGTCTACAAATGTGGATAAGAGAACTTAGAGTATCCTGAGTAGCTTTACAGATTATGAACTCTAAACTTGCTGAAATGAACTTAATTTCTCTGTTTGCTTATCTCGGACTTCTAATTGGCTTTCTTATAAATAGAGAATAGCTATTTGGGGAACCAATTCTTCCAGGATTGTCCTTTGAGTACAATGCTTTATATCCGCCCCATCTGCCCACATCAATAGCTTAGAGTCTGATTTTTCCCTCTGGCCCCGGCAGCACTGCTGTGGGACAGGGTCAGTACACACTATGCACAATCTTTGTACATTATCTGGCATGACAGTATCGCCGGCCATGAAAAGCGATGTTGGCACACAACTTTATTCCAATCCGGAGTACATGTGCTCTGAAGTAAGACATTATTTGTTTTGCTTCTCTCGTCTTGAAGGCTCGCAAAATCCAACCTAACATCATCTATGCAGAGGCAACGGTTGGTTTGTCGTGCTCCCTGAAGGCTATTCTTACGTCTCTGGCATTTCCCTTCCATGACAGAGGTCGTTTCTATCCTCCGTATCAGAGTAATCATTTCTTATTTCTTCGCTTTCCTCAGAACGAAGCAGATGTTACTTGTCTTCATTTTATAGCATGATATTTTCAATAGTCAAGTACCAGACTCAATTAAAGTCTAATTGTATTTTTCTACAGACGTTATATTCCTAAATATTCTGATATGATCTCAATATGGAAAAAAACAAAAACAAAGCTGTGGGTTGTGTTTACCCAGAAAACATAAAAAATGGCCTGGTTGACGTGCTGTGGTCTGAGCAAGCAAGCTGTGGGTCAATCTTTTAACTTTGATATTTCCATTTTTTCTTTTTCTGTGAAGTGACACCATGGTCATACGTACTCAAGAGCGAATATACTGGCCCTCTATACTACTATCAAAGTGGCCAATCAGAAGTGATGATAAGATCTTCAAACTCAAAAGACACTTTACCCTGATTGTTAAAATGCTCTAATTAGTTACGCTGTTTATATGTATCACAAGAACCAATCATTTCTCTGTATAAGTTACAAGTCAGTCATCTTTCTTTTTTAACTGCTTTCTCTTCCCTGGTGAAGATGTGTAAGAGAATCAGCTCTAAGATACAACAAACACTTCCGTAAATATATTTTTAGGTAAAACTATACATTTTTCAGTGAACGTATTGTTACGAACGAGACGAACCTATGATCGCACCGTTCGTATAGTATCCCTCTTGTATGTGTGTGTGTGTGTGTGTGTGGTGTCTTTGTTCCTCTTCCTCAGGATTATCTCACTCAACACCTCAGATATGACCCTCGCTCGCGAGAGAGGAGGGGTATGGCAATCGTCTTGGCCCAAAGGACAAGAGAAGGCCTGTGGTAAAACTCCCCTACGACCCTGGCGATGATCCCGTGCTAACAGAAGACTAGCAGAGAGGTGCCGTTGGTATGATCGGGTCACGTCGGGCCACGCGACTCCGGTTTCCCAGGACCCACACAGTCAAGACGAGGGGTGTGCCAGCCAGGATGAAGGGGGCGTGGCCCAACTGAGGTGATGGGCGTGACCGAAAAGGGGGCCAGCCAATCCCAAGTGGTTCTGTAGAGGACACTTTTCCCTTAAAACCCCCGGGCATTAGCCCGGGAGCTGATTCCTTCAACCTTAGCCATCTAGAGATGTTACCCCCTCTGCCAGTACGGCCGGGCCGCCACGCGCCACAAACCACCACCCCCGGAGCCGAGACCGCGCCACTACGGTTGTACCATTATTGCTTATTCGTTGAGTGTCACCGTGTATTGTAACTTGTCTTTAGAATAGTCATCGTGTTAGAGTACTATGTTTTATATTGTAAATCTTTGTAGAGGAAGAGACCTCCTTGATTTGAAAACTTACCTGGGCATTAAGGTAACGTAGATATTTGAGCCTGAGTAAGGTGTTACTTTTCTTGTATTGTAAATTTATTTCTTGTAAACTGTAAAATTATTCCCGGTGTTTAATTTCATTCCTTAAGTCTAGAGTGACGTTATCCATTGTGCATAACATTAGCGACCTCGCCAGGATTTTCTTGCCTTGTTTAAGGACTCTCTTCCCCTCGTTAAGTAATCATGTTAACCAATGACGCTGACGTTGAACGTTTCTGTCGATCTGAACCATCTCTAAGTGATGTTAAATCTTTATCAGTTCATGAGTTAAGGCTTGTTGCGGATAATTTAGGATTGGAGTATGACCGGAATGCTCATAAAGTAGAGATGGAAGCTTTAGTAATAAATAAATTAGTCGGTGTGCCTGATGTTGAAAACAGTGTTTGTGACATCATCCCACCACTGAACCCAGCTGAAGTTGTAGTTCCTCCCCAGTGCCAGAGTGATCTTAATGTCAATTCCGAAAGCTTGCGGCTTCAACTAGAAATTGCTAGACTTCAGTGGGCAAAGTGAACAAGCGAGGCTTCACGCACAGAGGGAACAAACTGAACAAGCTAGGCTGCAGGCACAGACTGAACAGTCTATGCTAGCCTTAGAACGCGAGAAATTACGACAGACCGCGTCAAGATCAGTACCCGAATTCGATATTACGAGACACGCAAGTTTTGTAACAAAGTTTTGTGAAGATGATGTAACTAAATTTTTCCGTACGTTTGAGAACGTGGCTAATCAGCTCTCATGACCTAAGACGTCTTGGTCGATTTCATTACAAGCTGTTCTCTGTGGTAAAGCAGAGACCGTATACACCGCGTTATCTAGTGAACAGTGTACTAATTGTGAAGTGGTAAAGGAGGTTGTGTTAAAAGCTTACGAGTTAACGCCAGACGCATACAGAGAAAAGTTTCGGAATTCCTGTATCAAACCTGGCCAGACTTGGGTAGAACACTTTCGTGAAGCTGGCGATTTATTCAGGCAGTGGATGCGTGCCGAACGAGCATCTCAGGAGGAGGAATTGGAGCAATTAATGATACTCGAACAATGTAAGAATAATGTACCATTATTACTCATTGTTTATTGAGTATCACTGCGAATTCTTGTGTACTTTTAGAACTGTCACTGTGTTAGAGTAATATGTTTTTATATTGTGAATCTTAATAGAGGAAGAGACCTCCGTGGTTTGAAAACTTACCTGGGCAGTAAAGTTACGTAGATTTTTGAGCCCAAGCAATATGTTACTTTTCCTGTAGAGTGCATTTATTTTCTGTAAACTATGAAATTACTCCTGGTGTTTAATTTCAATCCTTAAGTCTAGAGTTATCCGTTGTGCACGTAACAGTACTTTCATGTATATTTGTGCACTTCAGGCGCTCCTTGCATCACAGTAGCTTCATGTATAATTGTGCCCTTCAGGCGATCCTATCTGAGAATCAAAGGTTAACTAAGTGGCCTTGTCCCTTCAAGAGTAATTCGATTCCTTTTGTTTTTCGCACACTTCGTGTGCCTGCAGATTGTTTATCCCTCTCCTAAACTAAGAAAATTCCCCTTAATAGAATTTTCTTGTCTAACAGTGGGGGTGTTTGGAACGAGACGAACCTATGCTCGCACCGTTCGTATAGTATTCCTCTTGTATGTGTGTGTGTGGTGTCTTTGTTCCTCTTCCTCGGGATTATCTCACTCAACACCTCAGATATGACCCTCGCTCGCGAGAGAGGAGGGTCTGGTAATCGTCTTGGCCCAAAGGACAAGGGGAGGCCTGTGTGTGACATGGAGGCCTGTGATAAAACTCCCCTACGACCCTGGCGATGACCCCGTGCTGACAGAAGACTAGCAGAGAGGTGCCATTGGTATGATTGGGTCACGCGACTCCGGTTTCCCAGGACCCCAACAGTCAAGACGAGGGGCGTGCCAGCCAGGATGAAGGAGGCGTGGCCCAACTGAGGTGATGGGCGTGACCGAAAGAGGGGGGGGGGCAACCAATCCGAAGTGGCTCTGTAGAGGACACTTTTCCCTTAAAACCCCCGGGCATTAGCCCGGGAGCTGATTCCTTCAACCTTAGCCATCTACAGAGGTTACCCCCTCTGCCAGTACGGCCGGGACGCCCCGCGCCACAAACCACCACCCCCGGAGCCGAGACCGCGCCACTACGGTTGTATCATTATTGCTTATTATTCATTGAGTGTCACCGTGTATTGTAACTTGTCTTTAGAATTGTCATCGTGTTAGAATAGTTTAGAGTAGTATGTTTTATATTGTGAATCTTTGTAGAGGAAGAGACCTCCTTGATTTGAAAACTTACCTGGGCATTAAAGTACCGTAGATATTTGAGCCTGAGTAATGTGTTACTGTTTTTTGTATTGTGAATTTATAAAGGAGGTTGTGTTAAAAGCTTACGAGTTAACGCCAGACGCACACAGAGAAAAGTTTCGGAATTCCTGTATCAAACCTGGCCAGACTTGGGTAGAACATTTTCGTGAAGTTGGCGATTTATTCAGGCAGTGGATGCGTGCCGAGCGAGCATCTCAGGCGGAGGAAGTGGAGCAATTAATAATACTCGAGCAATGCAATGTAAGAATAATGTACCAATATTACTTATTGTTTATTGAGTATCACTGTGAATTGTTGTGTACTTTTAGAACTGTCACTGTAGAGTAATATGTTTTTATATTGTGAATCTTGATAGAGAAAGAGACCTCCGTGGTTTGAAAACTTACCTGGGCAGTAAAGTATCGTAGATTTTTGAGCCCAAGCAATGTGTTACTTTTCCTGTAGAGTGCATTTATTTTCTGTAAACTGTGAAATTACTGCCGGTGTTTAATTTCAGTCCTTAAGTCTAGAGTTATCCGTTGTGCACGTAACAGTAATTTCATGTATATTTGTGCCCTTCAGGCGATCCTTGCATCACAGTACCTTCATGTATAATTGTGCCCTTCAGGTGATCCTATCTGAGAATCAAAGGTTAACTAAATGGCCTTGTCCCTTCAAGAGTAATTCGATTCCTTTTGTTTTTCGCACACTTCGTGTGCCTGCAGATTGTTTATCCCGCTCCTAAACTAAGAAAATTCCCCTTAGTGGAATTTTCTCGTTTAAGAGTGGGGGTGTTACGAACGAGACGAACCTATGTTCGCACCGTTCGTATAGTATCCCTCTTGTATGTGTGTGTGTGGTGTCTTTGTTCCTCTTCCTCAGGATCATCTCACTCAACACCTCAGATATGACCCTCGCTCGCGAGAGAGGGGGGTCTGGTAATCGTCTTGGCCCAAAGGACAAGAGGAGGCCTGTGTGTGACATGGAGGCCTGTGGTAAAACTCCCCTACGACCCTGGCGATGACCCGTGCTGACAGAAGACTAGCAGAGAGGTGCCGTTGGTATGATCGGGTCACGTCAGGTCACGCGACTCCGGTTTCCCATGACCCCCACAGTCAAGACGAGGGGCGTGCCAACCAGGATGAATGGGGCGTGGCCCAACTGAGGTGATGGGCGTGACCGAAAGGGGGGGGGGGCAGCTAATCCGAAGTGGCTCTGTAGAGGACACTTCCTTTAAAACCCCCGGGCATTAGCCCGGGAGCTGATTCCTTCAATCTTAGCCATCTAGAGAGGTTACCCCCTCTGCCAGCACGGCCGGGCCGCCACGCGCCACAAACCACCACCCCTGGAGGCGAGACCGCGCCACTACGGTTGTACCATTATTGCTTATTATTCACTGAGTGTCAACGTGCATTGTAACTTGTCTTTAGAATTGTCATCGTATTAGAGTAGTATGCTTTATATTGTGAATCTTTGTTGAGGAAGAGACCTCCTTGATTTGAAAACTTACCTGGGAATTAAAGTAACGTAGATATTTGAGCCCGAGTGATGTGTTACTTTTCTTGTATTGTGAATTTATTTCTTGTAAACTGTAAAATTATTCCTGGTGTTTAATTTCATTCCTCAAGTCTAGAGTGACGTTATCCGTTGTGCATAACAGTATGCAGACCGGTGAAGAAATGACTCAGGTAACAGACTGAACTGAACTGTTGTCATACACTCGCACACCAGATGGATGTGGACAAACCCATCAATTTGACGAAGGCGAGAAGCAATGAGGCAACTTAACCTCAGACCGAACTGTGGGGGAGTTTAAGAACCTCCTAAGTAATCATAACGTTACAATAAAATTCATGAGCATCTCAAGGAACACGTCTCTAACGCCTTATGAGAATGAATGTTGATCTCGCCAAAAGATAACAGAACCTGAACCTTACATGTATCACAGAACACGAACAGTCATATTCCTGTTATTACTGATATTATCACCCCCGAGTTGGTCCAGCAAAAGCCTCCTCCACTCGACCATAAAAAAAAACAAAAACATGTCACCAGCGGCACAGAAAAACTGACTGGCCATTTATAGTTTTCATCGTACACGAAATGTTTGAAATATTCCGCAAGGCCAATTACGAGTTTTTTCTTCTTTTTCTACGCAATCAAGATAACCGTCAGAGATTTTGATTAAATCTGAGGATGTAAATAAAAACGGAACCCTGAACACTCTTCTCATTTTTTTTTATTGTATTTACATGTCCACACCACAAGACCTGTGCGTGGTGAAACCTGCTGGTGCATCAGTAACGTGAGCTGGTGTTAAGCCAGACGCGTCACAATATAACCCGTCTGTCTGGGTCAAAAGCCACAGATTTCACCAGCCATACCTCGTCTATTACGTCATCCCGGAACGCTTCCCTGCTCTTTATTCTCAGCAGCGGTATTTAGCCCACCTTAAGATACGACATCTATAAGTATTAATAGCGAATACTACATTCCCGGATAATTTGCGTGAAAAGTCTTGTTAAACTGTTTGATCTAAGACTCCCAAGGGTAACAGGATCGTTCATAACTTACATAATTATGATCTGATAAATCATACAGCATTCCTTTTGTTAATGCGGAGTCTCGTCTCCAACTATTATAGCTCGACCTGAGAACACTGGTGCAGAGGTACTCCCTCCCTCCACCAGTCAAACTGTTAAGGCCATAGCCCCTAAGCCTCCGCATCCTCCACAACCTCGCCAGTCTGAAACACTACAGTTATGTCCACTTGGCTTTTTAATCCCTTCACTGGGCGGCCAATTATGTTTCTAGAACATGTGAGGACTGAGCAAAGAGCTTCACGTTCCGAACGTCTTCGGAGTTATTCGGAGTTATCTCTTACTGTAATCATAACTGCTTTAACTCGTGGTGTTATATGCTTTCATCATTCCAATTTGGAATAACTTCAAGTGTAAACCGGGGACCATACCTTCCATGCTGAATGATGATCTCCTTCCCAAAGGCAATTCTAAGAAGAGTGAGTAACTTCAGCCCTTCCCATAGGTGCTGACGAGAGTGCAGGGTATGAGTGGACTCTGAACACCATCTATCATGACAACATCGCCCTCCTTAAACTATTATGTTTGTACACAAATGTACATCATTCTAGCCCACAGAATGGTTGATTTTTGCCACAACATTACGGCGCATTTACTGCGCACCCCTATGGGCGGTGGCGCAGAGGACAGTGTATGGAAAGAGAGAGAGAGAGAGAGAGAGAGAGAGAGAGAGAGAGAGAGAGAGAGAGAGAGAGAGAGAGAGAGAGAG